>JAVDOI010000019.1:5515654-5648154 GCA_032191485.1 Leptoclinus maculatus | reverse complement strand
GCTACGTGTGGCCACGTGTCAGCAACGACCCATTTTCAAATGTTTAACCTTCAATTACAAACCGGAAAGCTCGCCCATATTCACCGAGATGAGGTTTCAATGAGAAAAGTCAATATGATAATTGCTGTTAATAGTTTTCTGATAGCTGACCAGGAGAGAAAAAGGGAGAGCGACACAGAGTGAGACTGAGAGAGAGAGAGAGAGAGAGAGAGAGAGAGGGAGCGATATGGTGGGGCTCGGCCTTGTGCAGCAGGCCTTGTTTGGCCCTCGGCCCAAAGTTACAGCACTGGTCCCTCCAAAAGCGTCTCTTTCACACACACAAAAGGCCGACCTGGAGTGCAAAACTGCAGGTAGGAACGCACCACAGGAGAGATTAGAAATTCAAAGCCCATGCCACGTTTGCCCCTGGTTTCCCTATATTTAGTTAAGCCTCGTCTCTCTGGATAGTCATGTAGCCCTGAAGGAAACAACACCCTGACTTCAAACACACAAACTCGGGAGATCAGTTCAACCGAAGTCGCACTGTGGCGTTTGTTTCGTCTTTGTGTGTCATCGCTTTGCCAATCGAAAACCTCTGCATGTGTGCATGCTCCATACACACACACACACACACACACACAGACACACACACACATTGACTTACCACTGAGACTTTGTAGGCAACGGGCACACACGCCATGGTGATCAGCTATCTGGGGGTAAAGCACCGAAATCGCCGCCGTCCATTGTTGGATTGCTGGATCCCTCTGTAGCTGCACACAGTACGTCCACAGGCTGTGGAGAAGGGCAGAGAAGGAGCTCGGATTCAGTCACACAGCTTTGCACTCCCTGCAAGGAGTAGGCGGGCACGCCAACGAGAGACCCATTCAGAGTCCCAGAAAGTGCCAGCCTCCCTGTCTGCTTCAACGCCTTGTCTGCGTGTCTGTCTGCCCATCTGTCTGGGTTCTACCCTGTCAATCTGGCCACCTTGCCCAAAACCTGTGTCTAAGCCTCGGGCAACCCGCCTCAACTCGGCTAAGTGCTGTCTAATATTTACAAACCGGCTCCCCTCGCTCTCCCCTGTCTGCCACCTCCTAGTCTGAGACTGTCAGGGCCCGCCACAATAAGGAGGCCATGTGGGTTTCCCATGGAGTCGCGTGTTCCTCCCGTCTGGCAGTTAACAAGGCTTTGAATGAGGAATGTTAGCAAACAGAGCCACTGAATGTCGGGTGAATGCTAAGCCAGGCAGCCAGTCAGATTGCAGCACTGGCCCGGGCATATGAATAATGCAGAAGACTCGACAGGGAGGAGAGGAGGCAGGGCTCCGCCTCCCACTGCTCCTTCCAAACTCCACCCGCCCCTCCTTCTTTTCCCCGCTCGAAACTCAAATGCCTTCACGGGAGCAAGAGAGCAGAGAGGGGGGGGGGGGGGGGGGGTGAGAGGAGGGGCGGGGAGAGGATTCAAGATCTCTGCTGCTACTCACTCATGCAATACAAAAAAAAAAAAAGTCCCGCAAGAGAAGAATAGTTACACATGCACACAGGTTATTACTTCAGATACGTTCTAAAATAAATACTTTTTTCCTGTCGTTGGGAACTATCTCACTCTTTTTGGCTTTTTGTGTCTTTTGTTTGAAATTGGCACCTGTCCCAGAAAAAGCCCCGTCCGTGCTCCACCCTCCTGCTCCCCTTTCACTAGAGACTGCCCACGAGAGAGAGAGAGAGAGAGAGAGAGCGAGAGAGAGAGAGAGAGAGAGAGCATGAGAAAGAGAGGGTGGGGCAGAAAACCCCAAAGAGGGAGAGGTTTAGAGATGGAAAAGGGTGAAGAAGGCGGAGGGCAGAAGAGACAGTAAAATATATGAGAAATCATCTGCTGAAATCGAGAAGCACGCACAGGTAACGCAGAATCGAGCAGCTGGCCGAACAACATGCGGAAAAAAACCAACTGCTGTCTTCGTCCTCAGCTTTAGGGAGGACTCACGAGAAAAAGGAAGTGCGGCGAGCAATTTGCCGAGCACGTGCTCGAGAAAGCCTCCGTAGAGCACAAACCCAAACCCCTGAATGTCCCCAGTCCAGTTTAACTCTACCCACAACAACCCAGAAGCAGCAAAAACTGACCAAACGCATGCGATGAGCGCCCGCGGAGCGAGGAAAACGAGGGTCCCGAAAAAAGGGTCTTTGCGAATGGCGCAGCAATGTCGAAGTAGGAGTAAAGCAAAGCCACTTGTTGCACGATATTGAGTCGCAGATCTTGCAGAGAGAAGCGAGTGCAGGCAGGGGGTTAAAATCCTGGGACTGGGAGTAGTAAAAAATCCCTCCCTCTTTTGGCACAGACTAGCTGAAGGGGAGGGCCCGCCTGTAGAAATAGCAGCAGAGCGTTTTTCCCCCCGCTCTCTTTTTTTCAGAGCTGCAGCGTCCTAGTCTACCCTCTTGCATGTGGTCGGGACCCAGGGAGAGAGGAGGAGGAGAGCGATGGATAGAAAAAGAAGCTAGAGCCGAGAGGGGAGGGGGCGAGAGAGGGAGGGGAGAAGAGTTGTGAGTGGAGGAGAAAGGGCTCAGCTGATGATGAAACAGGGACGTGTGGGAGTGCGTGCGGCGCTAGCTACGCATTTCCATCACCCGGCCCGGCGCGACGTGCGCGTGCATGAGGCGGGGTGGGGAGAGAGCTGGAGTCACAGCAAACACACACACACACACACACACACACACACACACACACTTACACTCACGAATGATTAAACGATTCTGGGACAACCTGCAACGCCTAACTCTGATGATCATGAAGAACGATTAACGATTCATCTTTTCCTTTCAGAGCTGTTGCTGCTCCGAGTTTCATATCTTTGTCTTTGGCCCACATGTCCTTTAGCACAAAACTTCCAGGGGGGCAGAGCAGAAGCAATGGCGCTCCCTTTAATAAAGGCCGGAAATGAAAGTCTGGCATGATCACTGACGAATATCGTCTTGATTTCTCTCGCGCACGGACGTGTTAATGAGTCAATGAGAGAAGCTACATTGAGCAGCCTGGGTGCGACTGCCCTGCCACGGTTGAAACGGTGAACCGGGCTGTAGGATCCCGTAATATTTACCGCAGTGCGCCCGCCATGTGCCATCGCTAGGCCACCCTTGCCATGCTGTGATCCGCAGCAGCGGCGGTCCTGCGCGTGAATAGGGAGAGGAGAAATGTCGGGCAGTAACCAAATGATAAAATGGACTCTGCCCCCCTCCGCCTCCCCTTCAGTGTCCAGCCTATTCTGTCTCCCACCCTTTCTTGTCCTTTCAGCAGCACTGTTATAGCCTACAGTGAAAAACAGCCCTGCTCTGAGCAGCTAGTGTTAATCTAAGCCTGCACGAGGAGGATCCTGCTGTCCCCCCCCCCCCCCCCCACCGTCTCATGCACACCTACCAACCTCTACATCAGCCTGCTGAAGGTTATTCACACCCGTCCGGTTTCCACCCGACTCCCCTCCCCGAAAGAAAACTTCTCCCGTGGCCAAAATGCTGTAATGCCCCTTAGCTGTTTGCAACAGATTCCCCGATGGCAGAAAAACAACTTCCTCTCTTGTGGACGTCTTTCCCTTCAGTCTTCTCTTTCCTAAAAGAAACCCCAGAACTCGGCACAGGCACATTTCTTTTCCCCCTCCTCTCTCCCGAAACTAGCAGCCGCACAAACAAGAGGGGAAAAAGGAAAAACTGTCCAGAAAAGACGACGGATCTCACATCATAGCTGGGCTTGATTTCAATCTGTCTTTATCTAAACGGGGGAATGGCGCACATTGGAACAAATACGGTGGGAAAACCTCCTTATGTACACTCAACCGTTTTCTCGCTTGTGTGTGTTTTTTTTTTTTTTTACTGTGGAGAAGACGACGAAGACCAGAGCGAGTAGGAGCGATTAAACAGCAAACTAATATGGCCGCTTGGTTAATAGCGGTCTCTCCTACCTCCTCACTCTCAGTCCTGGAAGCTGAAAGAAAAAGGCGTTACACTGCTGTGTGTGTTTCTACCTCAGAGGACGGACCCAGAGAGAGAGAGAGAGAGAGAGAGAGAGAGAGAGAGAGAGAGAGAGAGTGCACTTGTCTTGTTTAACTCTCCTCAGCTTTCCACAGTCTCAAATAAAACTCAGGTTCCCTGTGTTCTGTGCCTCGCTGCACCATCGCATATCAAAAAACACACAATGCGCAAACTTCAATTTAGAAAAATGAGCGCGAGTGAGACAGACGACACACGGATTCGCTGCACTTCGTCAAGATCCAAATTCCCTCTCGTGTTCCTTGATCAGAACAACGGATCAAGCGCCAAACGGTCATCGGATTGAACCCTGTGACGTCACGTCTCACACCACGTCTCTGGACCAATTGCAATCCCTGCAAGCACAAAACGCCACCGCAACGGCACGCAGAATATAAATCAAACAATAGCGTAAGCAAACGCATGGTTTTTTTTTTACGAGCAATTTGAAGAGTCCCTCAGCCCCCCTCGTCTCTCCAAGACACTGTTTCTAGTCAGTTGTTTACCATCCAACATGTGGCAGGAATTCAAAACACTTGGCAGAGCCCGTTGCACCGTACGTCGTGGAGAGTTCACTTGAGGATACGACTCTGGTTTTGGCTCAGCTGCCAACTTCTGACACTGTAGCCCTCGGCGCGGCCTCGCCCCTGTGCAGGAGCGGCCTGCGCAATGCTGCCATTGATGAAACTCCAGTATTAACAAGCTCATTTATTACACCTCCAAGAGTCCACCACCGCAACTGCTTCATCAGGTCCCTTCACCGGGCTGTTCTCTGCCTTTTACATTTAATGTCAAGAGCGTAAAAAGCATATCGCATGCGAGTCATGTTTAGAATCTCTGAATATTTAAAACTTCAATGTTTTCTAAAGAAAGGAGAGAGGCTGCAGTTAAGTGATTTGGTTCGGCCACATGATATTTAAAAGGGAATGAAAAACAAAGCGGTATTAAATAAACCGGCCGCAGTAAACTCATGATGCACGGTGGCAACAAGGCAGAGAAAAGGAGTTTCATGAGCTCAAACAATGGAGTTGTTGATTCAGTGGTCTTATCAGACCCCCGACGCCTTCACATCCTGATGAATCGTCCCACGGACCGACTGCAACAAACACGACCAGTCAACATACACAGATTCAATTTATAGCGCGCACACACACACACACACACACACACACACACACACACACACACAGCCATGGGACAAGCAGTACGCCGAGAATAATACGAACTACAATATTTTAAATACTCGTACGGCAAAAAAATAAAATACAGTATAAATATGGAGAAATCACAACATGAACTGTAATTAAATAATAAATTATTCTTTCATTTCATGGGAAGTTGAACAGATAAGCAAACAAACAGCTCTCTCTTTAATCATTCGACAACAACAAAAAAATACAAATTCATAATCCATTTCTGCACCAAAGATGCTGTTTCTTCAATGTGTTTCTTGTCGTTTTTTAGTCAGCAGTTAATAAAATGCAGTTAAATAAGTAGAACCACCTGAGAATGCCAGTAAAGAGAGAGGTGAGCCTCTCTGCAGTAGCTACTTCTGTGAATACATGACTTATTGTAGTTAAAATGCCAAAGTTCAGGTCGGGTTTTCTGTTTGTTTTTTACAAGCTTAAGACATATAACCCCAGTAATATTTTCACTTCATAAGTTACTGCCATCCATGCGTTCACACACACACACACACACACACACACTTCCTCCTCTCTTCGGTGACCGGTGCGGCGCGCCCGCTCCCTCTACGAGGTGGTCCGCTGAGGGGCCCCTCGGCAGCACGTGCCTTGACAACTTCTCTATTACAGCCGTGACCTCCGAGGTCAGACTCTGAAGGGTTCTGAACAAAGGCCACGACCCCGGGGTCAGAAGTGTAACGCCGGGGGCAGGCCGGGGGCCCCGCTGCAAAGGGAGCGTGCCGTTTGCTTTGAAAGGTAAGGATCACTAACACGGGGGCATAATAAGGATTAAGGGGCCATCCCCTTTGGGATGTCACTCTGGGGCCCTCATACATCAGTCTCTATTAACCTCCGTGACCCCCCGGCGGACATTATGGGGCCGCGGGTCACAGTCGCCCGCGCTGCAGAGCTGTAGAACCTCAAGTCGTGTGCAGCGCTTAACGTGGGAGCTGCCGATCACACGGACAACGTGGTCCGTCTCGTTGGACTCACGTCGGTTTGAATGAAGACACTTTAAGGTAAAAAGTGATCAGACATCAGGTTAATCTATTAATACAACAGAAGCCTGACGGGCCTTTTGAAAAAATAAGTGTACATCTGCAAATCATGTGAAAGCAGTAGATGTATTTTTTTTTCACTTTGATAAAAACTGAGTTTGGTTAAACTTTCGATGAAAGCAGGTGAGCAAGAACCGAGAGGCAGAGTCACAAAATGGAGGACAGGAGGAGACAACATGGCGGCCTGAGTGATGCAGTCACTCACACACTGCTCACAACTTCCCAAATCCCGACGGAGGTTGCGGAACATTGCAGAACAGGTCTCTATATGTCAGGCAATGTTGTTTCATTTAAATATCAAGTGACAAAGCAGAAAGCTGCAATGACCTGACGGACGTGAAGTCCTTCTGTCACTTTGGGGGGGGGGGGGGGGGGGGACCTCTGCAGTCCGTCAGAGACCGAGTGTGCAGACGCACTGCAGCTTCTAATTCTATCTCATTCATTCACATCAGGTTTCAGGATTTCTTCTTTTGGCTCAAACGATGCGAGGGACGAATAAAGAATTTCAATTGTTTTAAAGTTCAGAATGAGTCTGAAATATAATTATTTCACACCAGAATGAGAGAAGAAAGAGTCTTATTAATTTATATATATATATATATATATATATATATATATATATATATATATATAAAGATGTATTAGAAAAACAGGAGAGGAGAAACCAAATATATATATAGTATTATTAACATAGAGTCAAAATAAAGGCTACATTGTTAATAATTGGTAATGTAAAGTGAGTCAGTACAACCTGCATTCGGTGCACATTTTTCAGTCGGGGATCAAAATGGGTTATTTTTTATCCGCATATATTTAAAAAAAAAAACCTAAATGAATTTATGAATTTGCTTAAAAAGTGACTCGACTGCACAGAAAAAGTTGAAAACTCCAATTCTAAATTTGAATGTGACCTAATAAAAGAAAAGAAAATGCAAGTTTTTCCAAAAGGGACCCATTGAAAAATACAAACTTTTATTCTGAAAATATTCTGTATATTTAACTAGAACATTATGATCATTTAGTTTTTATTGCATTCTGTCTCACAGGATTTCATAATAAATGTAACTTCTTTTTATAAACTGAACTCTGGACAGTTGAAGTGTAAGTCAAAGCTTCATCGTGACTAAATTATATTAAAATAAACATTATAATTATTGCTTAAAAATTAGAATATAGCATTTTGGCTGCAGGCTCAGCTGGAGACACTTGAACATGAAAGAGCATTCTCTCTCAGTTTGTGAAATTAAAAGTCTTTTTCTCTGAGATTTCACATTCTCATGAAACTAAATCTTTTTAGAAAGGTGAGATTCTAAAAATACATAAGCGTCAAGTAAATAAGCGGCATTCTGCGTGTAGAAAATAATTAGAGTTTCGGACCTTTCAGACATTTTGAATGTGTAACTAAAAGGTCATCTTGTCATTAACCTAAATTGCTTTGATCTTATACGCTTTTTTTATTATTTCACTAACAGTATTTAATACATTATACATTTTCATCACTCCATAAAAAATTATTTAAAACATTTACATTACAGATGCACAAGAGGGTAAAACAGCTGACTCAGACTTTAAATAAACAAAGTGGTAAAAGCCTGCAAGGTCAAAAAAAAAAAAGAAGGTTCTTGAGTGTTTTTTGTTCACACTTATCAAGAGCACTGAAGCAGCACTTTGATTCAAATGCAGTTCTTTGATAATCATTAAGCCACTCACCTCAGAAAACACAGCTTCTCCGTGTGGAGGGAGCCGAGCAGAGCAGCAGAGCAAAGGTTGGAAAAGAGGAGAGACAAAATGGATGTGCACTCGCTACAGACCAAGTGTCCCAAACAGCTTTCAAAACAGCCGAACGGACAATAAATCCCGGACAAGCAGCACTTTGACAGCTCAACACGCCTGTCCTTCTTCTTCTTCTTCTTCACTACAGTAAAGGCAGAGCTTCGGGAGAATCCTCGTCCTACTTTTAGTTAACCATGAGACTCCCCTCTCTAGGTGCCAGGTTTATCACAGAAGTTTGGTTTACAGTTTAACAGAATACACTGCCCGTCTAGAAGGAAATTAAAAAAAATAATGTAATTATAAGGATTTTAATCCGAGGAATAAAGAAACTGATCCTTCGCAAAAGGGCTTTTTTTCCTCTGGCGCATTGCAAAAATAATGCTGCGATCCTTGTTACCTTGGTCGTATTCACTGTGAGGCAGAGAAATATTCTGTAACGCTGGATGACAGAAGAAATGCTCTGAATGCAGAGTCACGTCCTTTTGATCGACTCTTTAGAATAACTTGTTATTAATAATGCAAATAAACAAAGGCACATTTTAAACTGCAGACGGGTTAAAAGGATCAATTAAACGCATTTTTGATATTTAAAACTTACCCCTCGTCTTTCCTCTTCCTAACCCAAACACACACACATTTCGGGGTCCATCCCGCATTAATAAATGATTATATCTGCAGCTATGATCAACCATGAGCTTCCATGCAGGTCTCTGGCATTCTCAGGGAGTGCTCGCACCTCTTTAAAGGGTTCGGACCTGCTGTTGGTTCTAGTTCAATGCCACGTCACTGAGCCACTGCAGCGTGGATGGGCCCGCCTGACCTAGCTCGGCCCAGATAGGAGCCCTCCGCACCACAGCCCCCATCCGGACCGTACACCCACATTTCATTACGAAGAAGGTTGTGGTGCAGGGAGGGGGGGGGGGGGTGAGGCCATGCTTTCTTTTAACTGCAACCTCTCTGTCCTTCTTTTTATTTCCCTCTTATTTCCCACTGAGTGGCAGCATGTTCGTTTCAGTTGCCCGTGTCCGACTCAGATGCCTAATGCTTCGTGAAACCTCCAAATAGAGTGTTTTGTTTGATTTCATATCGAGCACCAGGGTGCACGCACATGCTGCAGGCTTTACACACATGCACGCACACGTCTGGAGTTGGGTTGCGCAGGGGTAATGCGACGTCTACAAGAAACCAAGAGTTTCTATTTATAAGAGCAGGACATTCACAAGTAAAAGGTTCTGAATTTAGAAGATCATTTGTATCAATCGTCTTTATTGCTGGTTCACTTTGCCCAGACAAAGAAAGTGTGCGCGTGACTTAATGATCTACTCAAGGGCGTACACGCAGCGTGCTAAAATTGAAACAAATGAAGAGCGCTAATAGGTCGGAGCCACTCCTGACTGCCGCAGCCGTCGAGTCTTGATGCTAGTGATTTATCTTTAATTGGATTTTACAGAGGGGACTCCCAGTGGGAGCCAGCGGTCTCATTTCTGAACTGTCCCGACAACTTTTTTTATGCAAAATTTATAAAGAGAATTAAGCAAAGTTGGCCTTGCAGTGAACGGAAAATACAATGAAAGCTGACATGTGAAAACAAACCGACATCTGACCTGCATGAAGATTGTTTCGCAATTCTACACAGCGGCGCAGAAAATATTCATCTGCATATTTTTTTACATACAATTCATGTGAAACACTCTTGTTCTCTGGTCTTTCCCTATTCATGGCTGACCTCGATATTAACCCCAAATCACTGTTAGAAGTGAAGCCCTGATCCTGAAACAATGTACAGCATTCAGTTTGCCTGAACTAACAGATTTTGAATTTAAAGAACGAGTTTATAAATATTACACTAAAACTATACTATGATATCTATATTATACTTTTCTTTTTAAATATATTTTCTGAGGAGTTTTCGCTGAACGAAATAGTCCACAGAAATCCCAAACGCTTAACTCACTTAAATCAAGTGTTGTTTTTTCCTCGAATGGTGAACTCTCGGTGGTGTCTACTGCAGGGCGTAGTTTAGTGAGAGGGGAGAAGAGACGCTGGCTCTCAGGGGTTAAGATGCTAGCAGTCATGTGCCTGTCGGCTGCAACAAAAGCCTGCCTATGTAGGGTGCATACAGATGGAGCGAGCTCCTTTGTGTGTAGCGTTTCACACGTCGCAGCCTCGGAGCTGCCAGGTCTGGCTCTCTGGGCCTGGCTGCAGGCCTAGCTAGCAGCTTGTAGCACCTGACGCTGGGCTCTCACTTTGCCTCTCTTTGCTCGGGGGGGCCTCGAAATGCAGCACATTTTGAGAGATAATGGAGCGGGGAGTCCAAATAGTGGGTCACACAGCTCAACACAAACAATCGCAACAGGCACAGCAGACCACGGCGCTGTAGCCAGGCGAGCTCAGATCAGCATGACAGGAGCCAATTGTAAGCAGGCCTCCCACTCAGGTCTGCCACAAAATATTTGATATTTCCCTCCTCTGCCGTCTGTCAAGAAGCCCAGTGAAACGCTCCTCAAGACTACGTGTGATACAAATACAACCAGCGCAAGTTCTGGATGCGTGTACACGTGTGTACAGTTGTGCGTGACGTGTACATAGTTCTGTGTCCTACTATATACACTGTGTCTGTGTGTATACGCTGCTATATTTATGCTACGTGCGCCAAGTCGCTAAGGCAGGTCCCTTATAGTGTACATGTTAGTGTACACAGTTGATTAAACTAGCTAATGCTTGGAACAAGATTGAACACGGGGGTCCAGATCTTCACGAGCAAGAAACTCATGGGTAGGAAAATGTGTCTCAGTTTTACTCAGAAAGCATTAATTTGCCCTCAACGCCGCAATATGTATGTGTATACATGTATTTGCTGTGTTCAGGCATAAACTACACATTGAAAACTTTACATGCTCAATTTAATAGAATCAATCACAAAAAATGCAAGTTTATTCAAACGTGGAGGATTACGCTAATGTGGATTTTCACATCGCACGACTGAGATGTTGCAAAAGTCAATCCATACGGCGGCACAAAGACTCGACCTCGAATAGGGCTTTGAGTTTCATTCTGCACTACACAGTGTATTCAGATAATTCTTCAGGGCAATGTCACTGTGGCTAATACCTTTTGTGTGTCACGCTGTTTGCTGAAGATTACATTTTGATAAAGCCGCACTGTAAATAGAGAAAAAGGGATAAAAGAGGCCGAGGGGGGATTGTGTGATATTGTCGCAATTATAAACATAGACACGTACAATATGCAGCTGTCGGCGATGTGTAAAGTGTGACACTACAGTTTCACAGTATGTTCACTCGTGAGGCGGGAGCTCTTACCCAGAGTGAGTGAGCAGGTGGGGGGGGGGGGGGGGGTGCATGAGGACTCTTCAGCAGCACACCTGGCTGTGATGAGGATGCAGCCTTTGACATTTTATAAGCCTGCTGTCCCGACTGCACTTCAAACCCACATAACGTGGATGGAAACCAGCAATAGCCCGCCGCTAACACAAAGTTAAATATAATTACGTATGCAAGTATTTTGCTGATAAAAACAATAATTGTTCACTGTGCTGTTTGTTTTGCACTGTGAAAGCACTCACGCAGCCATATGAGCAACAGAGACCACACTCCATTAAAAGTCAATTCTGCTATCGTTCCAAAAATCACAATAAATCTTTAATGAGACAATATTCTCCTCAAATAGGCCTGCTGGCATAGAAAGTACGGTTTTACAATGTAAGGACCGATACTGGGTGTAGCACTTCCGCACAAATTAGCAAGAAGGTAATTAGACACATGGGATTATTTAAACGTGACCCATTCAAAGCTCTTAAATGGTAAATAACATAAGTAAGAAACTGAGTCACTGCATTGATAAGTGCGTGTAAGTGAGCACTTGTTGTAGACGATATGTGCACTGCTAGCCTAAAGCTAGTTAGCTGTTATCTAAGCTAACAGCTCCCAAAATGTTTCAATAGGAATGCTAACAATGCCAGAACATTCTTTTTGTTTTGCTTCTAAATATGACAGGAGACTTATTTATATAATTGTCTCCAGTTCCCAGAAAAGTAGAAGAAGTAAAATACTAAAAAGTCTTCAAGCAAAGTGTTACTTTATTTCTGTATAAATGCCACAATGGTCATTTATCCTGCCATCACACTTTTGAGGTGCAATTAGCTCCCACATATCGTCACGCACTGTTCCACACCATCTTATTAAGAGTGTAAATACTTAAGGATCAGGAAATTAAACTCTGCGCAGGTTTGTATGTGGAAAAGAAAGTCTCTGCTTTTTCTTTCTTTTACACACACACACACACACACACACACACACACACACACACACACACACACACACACACACACACACACACACACACACACACACACACACTAACACACCCTCTCTGCCACTTAAACAAGCCACTGCTATATGTTGTATGTTAATTAAACCTTTGTAAGTGCAGCCTGGAGAGTATCAGCTCCTATTTTCTGGCCCTGCACCCTGCTGTGTCCTAAACATATCCTGCACACATGTATATGCACCACATGCTTGAGTTACATACGACCAGGAGAAGCCGGCCGGCTGCCTGACAACCACAGTGACGGAGGAGACGCGAGGGAGCGAGAAAAAAAAGGTACCCTAGCGTGTTAGCTTTCTGCCAGGGAGTCCCTATTGACCTGTTAAACCTTTGTGACTGGAACAAATGCAAATGGCGCTGACTTGTTCACACAAAATACTAAAGGCCCATTCAAATGAGGCCCCGGGCCACAATGCAGCAGCGGCCGAGCGCTCTGTGGAGGCAGGGCAGCCCCCCCCCCCAGTCTGAGAGAGAGAGAGGGAGACAGATTCTTTTAGCCATTGCACAGTTCATTCTGGTTGTCTGGTTGAGAGCAACCATCCACTTTCATTACTTCTCCTTCATGAACACAGACACACACACAAGATAAAGTTACCTTACACCTCAGTAATCCAGCTCTTACTAAATCACAAACACTGTTACTCTGCTCTGAACATTAACCCATAATTACCCTGTATGTAATACTTTGTAATTGGACGCCAGTGGACCTGAACTGTTCCTGTTCATGACACCAGACACTGCTTAACCCACCTTGGCTTTTGCAAGGATCCTTAGTGTGTCCCTTTGACTAATATCATATCCTACTTTAATATGGGGGAAACAAATAATCCCTAAAGTAGCTGTGCTGATTAACTCATAACCCGCGCAGTAGTATGATTTTGTGTCAGTGTCAGAAAGATCAAATTGGGTAAGATGTTTACATGCCACAGAATGGAAGAAAGCCAGTCAACCCACCCGAGGTTTTCCATAATGAGAGTATGAGCTATTCAAACTGAGATATGAGATTTTAACGAGTCAACCCACAACGGGGTTAACCCGGGTTACAAAAACAAAATTCTTCTGCATATAAATGTAGTCACCAATGCTAAAAATGAAGGCAGCTAAGGCACCGTGGGAGGCTTTGGGATAAAAATATCGACGAAAATATCAAACAAACCACCTTTAAATGAAATACGACATGTTTCTGTGCTCACTTGACGCAAGGATGCTGCTTCTGAAAAGACAAATCTCCATCTGATACTAAAAGAACAGTGTATGGCTCTTGGAGGTCACGGAGGGCTTTCTTGTTCCATCTCTTCTCTCCAAATAAGAGATTAGAAAAAGCCAGAGGACGGCTCTCACCAGCACATCTGGACAACACCTGATGTGAAGCATGCTGCCTGCCGGACCTCCACTAAAACCGCTGGTCTATCAAATGAGGGGTTTTATTCCAAAAGAAGGGGTGTGATGAGAGGTCAACCACCCAGCCGAAGTCTCTTTATCCATCCTCTCGATCCAATACACTGTAAATGTGTAGAGACTCAATTCATAGAATGAATTTGATGTAAACGTATTACATTTCATTTTCTGATAATGACTTGCAGCTCCCTCACATAATTAAATCAACTGTTTGAAGTTCTTAATATGTCTCGGACTCATTTGACTCTAAATTGTTTCCTTTGAAATTTGTTTATTGCCTTTAAATAATAATGGCTCTTATCTGGACTCACCTGATCAGGAAATTCAATATTTTGGAGATTAATTCAATATTGCAGATATATGCAGAATGAAACTGCGTAGAGCACTAACCTCCACGTGTCACAATGTTATCCAATTCCTCCTCTCACATTTTCCTTGTCTGCTTTTTCCTCCTGCCTTGTTCAAACTCTCTCTGCCATCTTGAAATCCCACTGCAGCAACTCCTGTTCGGGGCCATTCCCTATGATCTGACCTCCCCCGCCCACCTGCACACCTGTTCCCATTTCCCCAGCAGCACAGTAACTTACTGTATATACCGGCCCACTTATATTCATTCCCAGACAGAACGCTTCTGAGCTTCTGCCTTAGTGTTTCAGACATTTTCTCCGCCTGCCTGGGTTTTGCCTGTTATGACCTCCTGCCTGCCTTTTGGACTCGTGCTCTCTCGCCTGATCCCATATTGGATAAGTTGGCCTTATCTTCCCTGCCTTCCTGGGTTTGACTTTTGCCTGTTTTTTGTTCTTGCGTAAACTCAAACTTCTAATTTTACCGGCCTGGGGCCGTATTCATAAAACGTCCTAGTATAAAGAGTTCCTCCTAATTTTTTTAATCAACCAGTCACAACTCTTTAAAAGAATGCGTCAAACCTAGCAACGGGGTCAACCATGCCTCTAAGTTAGGAGCTCTCTGAGAGTATTCTCAGAGTGTTTGTGAATACGGTCGCAGATCTTTTGTCTTGTCAGACATCTGCACATCGATTGGTTGGATTGGGCCAGCGTAAACATTTTCAAACCGGTTTAATATTGAGCCAAACACCGGACCGGTGTACCGAATTTTACCACTAAGTGTCGCACTCCACCAAAACCCCTAGAAGTGCCTTGTCACTAGAATGAGAACATTTGATCCACCTTAAAAATCAGTCCATCTTAAGCGAGCCCGGGTTGAAGTTGTCGCTAACTTCGAGCTAACCCCCCCGCACTTTAATCAGCAGGCGGCAAGCAAGACGCAGGAACTTGGATTGGGTCTTGAGGAGTTGTAATAAACTAAACACACACTACACTGCTACGGTCATAACTATAGCGTTACTGCTAACTTCATACTCACCGTCGTCACACACACGCTCTCCCTTTCTCTACAACACACATTCGCTAATGTTACAGGTCGCCAGGCTTGTAATACACTAGGTGGCGGAAATCCGGCTCGTCTCGTCACGCCAATAAAACAACTGCTGACCCCCATACTGTCAACGGTTTCTGGTCCGTCCTGTCTCCTACTCCTAGTGATTCCTCCGCATCTGAGTTTCCAGATCTCTCAAGAGCTTCTTCGTTGTGGACAAACAGGACAAATCCCTCGCTTCCCATCTGCATCACTCATTTTCTCAGCTTGGCCTAAAGAATGCTTATCACCTAGAGGATTCTAACACACCAAGTGGCCACAAATATCTGGTGATGCCTTTTGGTCTGACCAATGCTCATGCAGAAGGAACATGTGCAGTGTGTCTATTAAAGGAGAACCAGCTGTTTGTTTGGGTTCATTGCCACTGCAGGCAGCATTCAGGTGGACTCCACCAAGGTCAGGACAGTTACAGGCTGGCCCGTCCCCAACTGCAGATGTGTGGCAGCCCCTTTTAATGCCCTTAGAATACTCCCTTCATCTGCTCCAAGTCTGCAGAGAAGACCCTCAGAGCATTGTTTCACCACAGATCCCTTCCTAAACTTACCTCAATTTTAAAACTTCAGTCCCACCTGTTCCAGTCCGAGGACACTGCCAGTGGAGATCCTCCCTAACTCCACCATTGGAGCAGTCTCCTGGGTATTCGAACAAAAGAACATCCAGCTCACAGTGGTTGTCCTGCTATTCACCTTTTGGTCTGGCCCGTCATCCTGGGGTTGGATGCACACACCGTCTCTCCTCGCAAGCATTTCTGCTGCCTGTTCCTAACATCTCCCTGGCCTTTGTCATCGGTCTGCCTCCTTCTGATGGTAACCCAGTCATTTTTGTTGACCCTTTTTTCCAAAACTGCTCATTTCATTCCTCTGCCCAAGTTACCCACAGCCAAAGAGACAGCCGAGCTGTGCAACATGTTTTTCGCCTGCCTAGTCTCCCCAGAGACATTGTCTCTGAATGGCGACCTAAATTAATCTCGTTTCTGGGGAGAGTTTTGAGGATGTCGCCTTTTCTCTAGATTCCACCTGCAGTCCAAAGGGCCAATCGGAGCATCCCTCTGGTCCTTCGCTACATCCCTGCACAGTGCTCCCTTTACGAGCCCCTTCCGCATCTCCAAGGTGATCAAACGGGCTCTTTGATTGTCTCGCTTCATGCGGATCCATCCCACACTTTAATGTCTCCTGAATCGAGCATGTGAAGGACAGCCCACTTGAATCAGGGTTTTTCCAACAGTGTATTGAAAAATGTACTCCCCGCCTATACTAGTTGTAAGATCCTTTAAGCAACAACTCGTGTATGTCGTGTGCGTAACGTTAGCAAGTGTGTGGTAGAGAGAGAGAGAGAGAGAGAGAGAGAGAGAGAGAGAGAGACACACACACGATGAATTTGAAGTCACCTGTAACGTCACAGCTGTGAATATCGCAGGGCCGAACATTTTTTCTGACAAAAACTCTGGTGAACCTTTTTATTTTACCGGTCGTGCTTTTGGGTTTGAACTGTTTTCACAGAGCCTTGACACCATGTTGGCTTTAGTTATTTGCCATAAAATATCTTTAATATTACTAAGACTAAAAAAAAGCATCATGTTACAGAACTTTAATAACACAACATTAAAAGCATTTAATGAAAATTTCCCAATTCTGCTTTTTTTCTTGAGTGAAAGTCTTTCATCTAATATTCTGGCAACTTATTTTGACATGTACATATTAAGCTGAGATATGTTAGTTGAATATTTCATCTGACACAAGCATTAAATACTCTGGCTTCAGTGAAGCCTTACATACAGAATACTGTATGCATGTGACACTATCATATGTGTGGAAGATGTTTTTTATCACCTCGGGAACACAGAAGATTAAGAGGAGCATCAAGTTTCCAGCAGCTTAAGTGAACCCAGAGCCTGATATTAATGTTATACTGCTGGATTCATACTGTCCGCACCAGTTAACTCCTTCCATCTGGTAGTCAATGCGAGTTAAAACAAACACAATAAACTACTTAAAACTACAAAATCTGTTCCTATTGATTAACAAGTTATTTCTCTCAAAACCACATTTTCAAAAAGCATAAATTCATAAATAAATAATCCAACATATGTGGTCTGAATTATGAAGAGTCAAAGACGTCGCATTGTTAGGATCAACTTCAAGGCAAAGAATACAAATCTAAAATTATCGCACCACTATTTTATTATACCCCAGAGAGTCTCCTTTCATAAAATCCACGATGGTCATAAGTTTATACATAATTAGGACGCTCCAAAACTAAAGCCAGGCATCGTTCTCCTTCACTGGGAAAGAGTGCCGACGGTGTTGCAGATCTGATTCTGCTTATTATGGTCTGTTAAAATAAAATTGGCTGTACTGAAACATTGGACAGAGAGTCTTATTTTCTGTCTTGTTATCACTCGTGATTTCACAAGAGCTGGGGAAGGATGCCCAGAGTGTGCATTCGATTATGAAACTGCAGTGATATTATTAAGAAATGCAGATTTTCTAGATCAGATTCCATTGTATTCTTCAAACTTCATTTAACCAGGTTTAGTCCTGATTAACAATGTATGTTTCAAGGTGCCTGGCTGAGAGAAAAGCATAAAGCCAAATGGGTCAAATCAATGCACTACACATAAATAATAATTATAATAATAATAATAATTGCAACGCTGCATAATTAGGCTCCATAATAAAGTAGCTTTTGTGTTAGAAAATGTGTTTACCTGCATCGCAGTATCTGAGGTCTTGTAGCTCCACGTCTACTTGTGTCCTCACTTGCCCTGCACCGAAAACACAAGACACAGAAAGAGACTCAAATGACGAATAAAAAACTGTGTGGAACGCCACGTTCTGTTGTTGCGACCTGCACTGTTAAATACAGCGATGGGAATCAATGATTGACGAGGACGTGTGGTGCTTTGTCGTCCCACAGTGTGCCAGTGCAAAGCCGAGCCAGGACATTCTTACTGGATCCTTTCTGCTGTTACATGTCGGTGCTGTCGGGCAGAGAACCAGCTGGAATGTAGTCAGTCTTTTCAACCGTGAGTTATGTTTGTAGAAAAAAAAAAATTAAAATCATTAATCATTAATAACATTCATGTAATGATTCATTTACAAAATATCAAAGACACTTTTATTTTCATTAAGAACTCTGATGAGCTGAATCAGGGTAAGAGCTACTATGATTCTAAGCTTTCCTTTATTCAACAAACACAATAAAGGAAATGTACGTGAAAAGAAACAGACAAGCTGGAGAATGTAGTTCTGCTCCGAGACGACTGAGACGGAAACAGGAGCAGCCATTCCACATTAAAATGTGTCTATTCAGACTGTAGAGTAATAAAACGTTTCCCTTTGGAAGGTCGAAGCACAAAGTCAGTAACAGCTTCGCCCCATGTGTACCTGAGTGTGTTTCTATACTTCGTATTTCTGTCGTGCTGCAGCAGCAGTGTGTCTGTCCTACTACCAACTAGTTAAAGATTTTGCAAACTCATGATAGAGGCTGAGTGGTTTCAGTTAGAATATCTGCTTTTATTTAATTCTGAAAAATTCCCCTTTCCACTGCAATATGCACAGGAAACCTTGAAAATTAGATTATCTACAATTGGGGTTCAGGTAATGCCGTTTCAACAATTTGTCTTGGCCTGCGTTGGAGTTTCATTGAACATGAAATGTGTCTGAGAACAAATTCAAACTCAGTTACCTTAAAAGCTAATAATTCCATGTCCAACACATGATTACAGTTAGGGATATCAGCTTTCAACCATGCTTGTTCTTTGGCATTGTGGCTACGACAGGAAATCTACTTAAATATTTTTTCACCCAGAAGGGTTTATCAGTTATTTTGGGCTTTTGTTCTGTCCATATTATTACAGCTTTAAGGAATACAAAGGGCTTCAGAATCCTTCCTAGTGCCTCAAAGCTGGCCTTAATAAATCCAGTGCTACAGTTTGTGTAGGTGTTTTTTTATATATTTTTTTGCCTCTTTTTGCTGTGGGTATGTTGAAAGTGAACCGGAAGAACCTGCACTGCTCCCCACAGAGCTCTGCTTCATTTGCTTTTCGTCTCTCCTTTCCTCTCCCCCCCTCCCCATCCTCTCACAGCACTCATGAACTCTCCATAAACCCGCCGATTCCCCCCAGAACGCTGCTGTCTATCCGACATCAGTAGAACTAGAAATAAAGGAAAGAGTGAGAAAAAAAAGCTGAAACAGACAATACGGTATAGAGAGGGAAGAGAGGGAGGGAAGAAGAGAGAGAGAGAGAGAGAAGCAGGACAGATTGCAGAGGGTTGAATCAATGCAGCGGCCTTTTTTTCTCCCCTCTCTTTTTTCATTTTTTTTTCTCTCTCTCTGAAATGATTCACAGTGGAAAGAAAAGGCCTTTTCCTTGTCCTCAGTTGAACTCCACATCAGCTTCCTGTTAGAAAAGCGAGGAGGAAACACCCAGAGCAACACGCGCGTGCGCACATACGCACACACTCAGATACACACAGAGGAAGGCCTTCACTAGTGGATTCTTAGTTGCCAGAGAAATTAGGTCAAGCACTTAAATGCCCTGCACTGAGATGTGCAGAGATTTAAAACGTGAAGTGTTTGCTGGGGACAGCAAAGGCATACCGGAGCAACAGACATGCACACACACACATACAAACGCTTGTTGCACTTGGAAATACGCACTAGCTACACACTATACTGTAAGCTCGTGGCTTGCCACATTATTGAAAGAATCGGTGACGGACGCCCACTGCTCCTACTGTTAATACACCATCCATCTGTGCAGCTTAGAACACGACATGGTGGTGCAGACACACGACGAAATAAATGATGTGTGTTTTAAAAAAGTGCTCAGAAAACCACCTTTTAAGTCCTTTCAGGGGCCGAAACTAAAGCGGTACGTGCTCGCGTTCTCAAAACACCAGATGACCTGATTAGGGAGTGACAGGAGTCTCTGTGCGCTTCAACACAGCTCAGGATGGGACAGCACAACACGCCACATTGCAGTATCAGCCGTGCACACCGAAAATCCCCCCCCACCGCCTCCCACCCTGTGACCTGAAATGCCCTTAAAGAAACAACACACCACATCTCCATCACATCCAATCAACTATTCATAGAAAGGCTGGATTGCGCTCGGCCCGATCTTGCCGTTTAGGGTTTCAATCAATTGCGTGAGATATGAGAGAGCGGGAGGGAGAGCGGGAGGGAGGGTGAAGCTGTTCTGAAAGCAAATGAGAGACATTTTTGGGAGAATCATCTCTTCTCCCTGTTGGCCACTGCCAGTACGGCCCACAACGGGGCTCTGAGCTACAGGGCGGCGGGGGTAAATCAGACGATAATCACGCCAATGTTCACTCTGCAGCCACGTGCTTTCTCCCGTCCCCGTGGAGAAATGAGCCTCGGCCCATTGTCTGAGGGCCACCTGTGTTTCTGCTCCATTTTCTTGAAGGCACAATGGCATTTTCCTGTTTATAGCGGTAATAGCGCTTTATAAACATGCCAGACCAGGGTATTAATACATGACCAAAAGGTCATTCGGACCCTGTTCGTATTTCGGCTTCCGACAGCTCTGTTCCTCTTTCCAGTGAAAGAGACATGGAGGGGGAGAGAATGTGGTAGTAGCACAACACCACGTTTCTGTCAGCCAACGCAGATCTTTTTTTAGGAAACTGCATTGCAATTTCGACACTCCGGGTTTGAGCAGAATCTTATCCGGGCCAGCCGGGCCAGCCTGCATACGGAGTTTTGAGAGCACAAACAAACACACCCAGATCAAGCAGAAATACACGGGCAGATGTGCACTATGCCAGATATGACCCGAAAGGACGAGCAAGCCCTGTAGATAATGTAGATGATAGTGTGGTGTGTGTGTGTGTGTGGGTGCCACATTTGAACTTGGGTAAAAGTTATCTCTGGCATGAACAATATCTGGGGCATGATCTGAGACAACGGCCCTAAAAGGAGACGTCTGAATCTCACAAATAACGTGAAACGTGCTGTAAAGGTGGACACGCACTATTTAAATCCTGCATTTTCATGCAGCATGAACAATAATGTGATTCTATTGCAAAGTAATAATGTTTCTACCATCTAAAAAGCACTGTAGCATATTTGCTTTTGTTGCTCAGAGAAAGACGATGACCCGCACTAAGTATTTTTAGGGACATTTTCTCAGTGAATATTCTGTAGCCCCACGAAGAAAAGATTTAGGCAACAAAATAAATTATTTATGAATCTAAAAACACTACGTATTTGTTCTGTTCTCTTGCGTGAACATCTAAATGTCCTACCGGATGAATGTGCAGCTTCTGTTATGACTGTTCAAGCACACACGCCAAATAAATATGATCACGTGCATCCTCGCTTTAATTCCTTTTAAAGGATGTAGATTTCTATCTTTTTCAAAACATATTTTTGTATTTTAAAGAAGCTGCAGTGTACACCTGAGAGACAGTCAGGGAGCTCACACAGGCCTTTTAATCATTACAAACACATCCAGCTACTGCTGAGTTAGCTCCTCTCACATTTCAATGAATTAATTTCATCAAAAACTTCTCTGAGGGAAACCACAGTGACACAGCGGGGGAAACCGCACAGCTCTGCCATATGTTCTCATGTCTTACATACACTTATTATCTCTGAGTGAGCAGCTCGCGAGACGCCGCTTTTCTAATTAAATGCACATTTTGCTGAAATCCTGTAAATTGCTCACTTGGAGAGCGGTGATGTTTTTTTTCCCCCCCCAGCTGTATTGACGTGATCTGCCCGGCCGTCTATCTCTGTTTGCATCGGGGACAACAAAGGGAGAGATTATGCCTCTCCGCGAAGGGAAAGTAGGGCACGAAAAGGCGACGTCTAATGCTTGTACTGCGAGGGAGAATTTACGGTGTGGCGACCGTTTCGTCTTCACGTGGGGACTGTTCGCAAATGTACAGACGATTATGTTAAACTGTTAAACAGTTATTCCGAGAGCGCTTGTTTTTAGCACCATGGAAACTTCCCCTCAAGGACCGTGGGTCGGTTCAGTCACAACAGTGTCAATATCCACTGATATCGCTACATGCGTACGCTCAAAAAACAGACCATCGTTGTCATTTTTACGCACTTTACGCAAACCGCTAAAAATAAATAAGTCGCCTCACAAAGAGAAAAGGGTAAATTTAAGACTACGCACCGACAGGTCTCGAGTTCAAGTTGGCTGGTCTCTTCCTGCTGGGTGTCCAACTCCCAGTCCGCGGGCTTTATATCTTCTATACGGCGGCTCGTCTTCCATTCTCTCTGGGCACAAAAAGAGCTTAAAATAAAAATAAAAAATAGAGCACAAAGCGACATTTGTAGGCTGGGAAGTTGAAAATGCAGTCATGTTGGAAGTGCTGGGAGACCGTATCCGTGAGCAGCTACCGGCCACGGAAGAGTTGTGTCTCTCTCCCCCTCCTCCTCCCCCCTTCTCTCTCTCTCTCTCTCTGCGTGTCTCTCCGCAGCCCTCCAGCTCGGTTCAGTGGGGACACAGGCTGCAGACTGCGCCGCGCGTCCTTCGCCGCCGATGAACCAGATGCGTCAGGTTCAGCTGAGGTGAAGCCTCCCGTTACACAACCAGCCCGGCTGTGCAGCAGCAGCAGCAGCAGCAGCCTGCACTATCGGGCTTATCTTATTTAATGTCTCCTATCGGAGGAGAAAAGAAAAGCAACATCACAACGAAGAACCTGCAAAAACTAGGCTGTGTTGAGATGATTATTAAGGGCTGCCTCACTCCCACCCCCCCACCTCCAGCCCCCTCCGCGGATCTAAAAGGCACTATTTGCTTTAGTAAATTTACCTGATGTCAGCCTTATGAAAAATACGTTTTCATTGTGTCATTCACGTCACTTTTTTGGCTGAAAATAGCCAAAACTACCACCGCTAAATTATAAACTACACTTCATTATCACATGGGAATAAAACACATCTGTTTTATGACATTACAATTCAAATTAAGCACGACAATGTCACTACAAAATCACACTTTTAGCGTCGTGCGCAGACTTCAACTCCATCTTGGGTCATTTATAAAACAAAATGCTTTTCCCCCCGTTTGTATCATCCCCCAACTACATGTTTAACAGCAAGCTTCCCACACGCTTTAGCCACAAAGTCTTATTCATAATACAACATACGTTTTTCAAACAAGCAACAGGTTAAAATTAGAAAATGTGTAATAACCAAGTAATACTTAATACCTTAAATATGTCTGTAACGGTGTTATCTCCCTCCAACAATACTAAAAGAGCACTGACAACAGCAAAAAATAAATAAAAACACATCCAAACACAGCTAAATTCATCTCTCAAGCTACCTACAGCTTAAGCTCCACAGCTAATTATTTTTCTTTTTATACCAGCTGACAAAACACAACCATGCGTGGTTTTAAGCTGCATTTCTCACACCTGTTTTCCGGCGTTAATTAGCGTGATTGAGTTGCGTCCCCTCTGTAAGTTAATGACGGTCTAGTTATCCAGTCAGATGCCACAGGTGACTTGAAGACAAGCCCAGACCTGTTGACCGATTTGCCTCGTGGACACTTCATTGATTAATCAGCTGTGGATACGAGTGGAGACGGAGCTGTTAAAGGACCAGTCTGTAATTAAAGAAAGTTATCAAAACCCAGCAACAGCTCTTTAATTTATTATGCTGAGTCTTAATTTAAGTAGGTGGTTATATGAGCTTGAACTTGGCAATATTTTATTTGTTTGTAAAGGAATGAGGTAGAAGACATATTAGAGCAGATTATTCTCAATATGCATGTTCTTTATATATACACACACATATATATATACATATATACTGTATATGTATATATATATATATATATATACATATATATGTTTGTATTCGCTCTCTGAAAATATTTTTTAAAACACATAGCTAGCAAACAAGAGACACACAGAGAGACAGATAGATGGATTTTCAGCAGAATAAAGACATCAAGCAATAACCGATGTGAGAGAAAATAAAATGTTACACTCCATGCAAAGACCCCTGCTGGGTCACTATTTAAAAATGAAAAATATAAATTATAAGGCATGTGAAATAAAGTGCATACATTTTCAGATTTAGCCCTAACCGGCATTTTCAACTGTGATGTGATTTAGTAAATAGGAAACTGAGAGTAAATTATTAATTAAATTAATTAAAATACTCTTATGGTGGATTTCAGTTCAATCCATTTTTTTTAAATGTATCGTCCTTTAAAATTAAATTGGTTTGAAGTAAATGTTTTGACATTAAAAAAACAATTATAATAAAGTGATTTTATTATGATAATTTATTATAATCTGTGAACAAAACAGAAATGCTTTATTTAAATTACTAATGTACTAAAAAAGCTATAAAATCACTGTTTGTGTTGTTTGATTTTTTGCACCAGAGTAAAAGCAGCAACTATGAACCTGCACAACAGAGGCCAGTGTATTGAATGGAGGCAAATCTGTATTGACAAGTGATATTACAGTTGCACTCGGTGACCGGACGCTGGGTACAGTACGCCTATATCCATCAGCACAGAAAGATACCATAGGATTAGGAGTGTGTGTGTGTGTGTGTGTGTGTGTGTGTGTGTGTGTGTGTTCCTACAGCTCAGCTGCATGGCTGAGCATGTAGGCTATAGCTTAGATTAGGATTAAAAAGTGACATACGTTCCTATTGATGGAGATTCACCTGATGTGACTCAAGACAAACACACACATTCTATTTTTTCAGTGTTTAAAAGTAAAATAAAGCGTGTGTACTAACAAGTATTAAAAACTGAGCTGTGTGTGCACTTTTATTATCATTGACTAATTCACTGCGGATTCCTTTTAGCCAATTCTAAACAAATGCTTCAAAATAAGAGTGGCATAATTAGTGCGTAATTAATTAGAGTACTATTTGTCAAAACATTTATACAGAAAAAACAAGTATTTATAACAGCGTAAAACCAATTTGACCGATTTGTTTCTCTAGCATACATAAAACATAGACAGACACATACAAGCCTGTTGTTGGAGCTTCTAACAGTCCTTATATTATCACTGTATTATTTTACATGATACATCACACATTATGGAACAGATGCTGATATAACACTTGCAGTTTTGTAATTAAACTGTGTAAACCATATTTTTTTTTATTCAAATTGTGTAACAAAGCCATATTAATGGAACTCTTTGAATCTAACTGATTTTTTTTTTCACTTTGACTGTGAAAGTTGAATAATATATTTATTGTTTTTTAAGGTGTAAATTGATATGCTGAAGGATTTTTCATAGTTAATTAACAAAATGAATATCCTCATTGAGACAGTCCTGAGTAGCAGCTGTCAAACCTATAATACAATAGAAGATCTAAATATTCCATATATATATATATCACTTCAAGTATGATATTAAGAGATGTTTGTAATGGATACACTGTAGATACATGCACTTATCATCCAAAACCTTACACATGAATGGCCTTCAGCACTCATCAATCTTTCATTTTTATACGTGTACGTTTGTACACCAATCAAGCAAAGAGTTATTGACAAAGGAAAAGTATTGACTCCACCACTAACCATCTCTAACGAGATATTTTCCATAATTTCAATCAACAACATGTCCGAGGAGGAGAGGAGAAAAGGGGCTTGAATCTTGTGTAGGTGACCGGGGGGGGGGGGGGGCGCTCTGTTAGGCGCTGCTAATGTGCAATCAGAGACTCTCTTTGAGCCCTACCATGTCTCCAGACAGTGTGGATGGCAGCTGAGACAAAGCTGGCATTCTCCGCCGACCAAGGCCCCTCTTAGTTTTATTTCAGGCCACTGCTCTCAGACACAGACCATTCTGCGTGGAGCACCGAAAGTACGTCATCGAGACAGAGAGAGAGAGAGAGGAGAGAGGGAAGGCGCGAGGTTGGAGGACGAAGAGGAAGAGAGGGCGAGGGGAGGTGTGGTGTGGACTAAAAAGTTGGGAGGAGGTTTTGTTGAGGGCCAAACTGCTGTCTCTACCCCCACCGCCCTCCCCTACTCCTGCCGCTCCTTCCTCTCCTCAGACGGTACCCCCGGCCTGTTCCCCTGCATCGTGCTGCAGTGCAGTGCCACGCCCCACCTGGCATGAAACGATTCGAGATTTGATCGATAACACTGCTAAGACCCGGAGAGCTGATCGTGACCGTTTCCCCTTCAACATCTTTAGTTACTTCCTAGCAAAATCTGATTCGAGATAAGTACTCTGCGTAGGAAGTTCAGTAAACTCTTGAGCAGCCAACTTCGTCTGCTGCACAAATACTATAAGGTATATCATCCACATTAAATACAGTTTATTTCTCACAAGTTTTAGGGCCACAGAAATCCCACCCTCATAATAACGTACAGACATGGCTTCCACATCGAGAGGTACAGATTTTAATTTGAGGAATAAAAGAACACTGGAATCAGATTCGTACTCAGCAGCAGTTAAGTCAAAGCATTTAAGAGAGAAAACGTCAGAAAGTTCTTGTTGTACATCTCCTCCATTGTGGTGGGTGTGCTCACAATATTTTTTACTCAGGTATTCTTAGTGTAGGTTGGCTGAGCATGCATGTTTTTACAGCAACGCCCTGCTTAGGGAAATATTGAAAATGAGTGAAGGACAAATAGCTTTAACTGGGGCTTACTGAGAAAAGCACACGTCCCTAATAGGACAATATAACTTCTATCTAATTTCCTCTTTTAGGAATCAATAAAGTGTGAGCACACATGCACGGCTGAATGCGTCCGTGCGGTGCGCCCCCGCGTTATCGCTTCATTTATCAGCAGTCCTGTGGCTGTACAGTATGTTGTGGCTAGGTTGCCACAGGTAACAGGTCAATGATTACCCAGAGGGCCGAGGGTGTCCTCAGGCTGAGGTCAGAAGCACTTCCCCAATGAGAGAGAGAGGGACAACAGTCCCTGCCATCTGTGGCTCTTGGCCTGCACAGTTATCAGAGTCTTATCTGCTTGAAAAGCTGCATTTGTTTTCACACCGTAGGTAGGACTGTGATATGGGCCGCGCTGCAGGAGTTTATGCTCTATTTTATAAAGGGATGACATGATCCTTTGTTTTTTCCTAGTGGTCGTTTTAATCAAGGAGGTGCTACATCATTTTTTTGGGGTCGCTTTAAGTACAGAGCTGCCACCTGTTCAGCCACGATTGAATCAATGACTGTCGTCTTTCATTACGCATCAATAATGTTTAAACGCAGGCTCAGAAAAAGTAAGGCTAACACAAACACAGAAGGGGGGGAAAAAACTGCCTCAGTCCTTCTTTTTTTTCTCGGTTTGGGCCGATTCCCACAGGTTGCCTCACTTGTTAGCCGCTTTTCTTAACGCTGGACCGAAAAGCACAATCCCCCTCAGTCTCACTCGAACACATAACAATGCCAGGAATGGCTGCATTTGTGCAGTACGACCATTAGGCAACATCCGACCGGCCTAATTCATTCAATTTCTCCCTCTGCCATGCCAGCACAATTGGGCGCAGGTGGGGGGGGGGGGGCGGGGGGATGGGGGGGGAGAGAGAAGAGGCTGGGAGGCTCGTCGCTGTAAATGCAAGAAAGCTAAAGTCGGTCACACAGTTGTGACTGCTGGAGGGCCGGATGGGTTAAAGCACAGGACACGGGGCAGACTGTTGGGGAAAAATGGTGTCCTTGAGGCGATCCCAGCAGGACTCAGCGGTCACCCTGAACCCCTCCCCCGCTCCGAGTTGGACTATATCTGTAGCAGTAAACGATACAAATGAGTGGATCGTATGGCTCGACTTTCTCCCCCCTCTGCAGTCCCTTTCTCTTTCTCACTTTCTTTTTTTTTCTCTGGATGACCACAAGCAGCCATTGTCACTGCAGAACCACGGGGAACAATTGGGTTCTTATGCTGCGGCCGGTCAGGGGACGGGAGGGAACACTTCAGCAGCGACTGCACTAAGTAAATTATAGCTCCAATGGCCTGTGTGGTTTGGAGAGGCTGCGCTTTTTGTGAGAGGTCCTGCGACTAAAAACCGCCGGTTCAGCACATTTGTTTGCCTCTGCGTGTGCAAAATGTCCACTGGGCATTTTTTTTTCTTCTTCTTTTTCTCGGTTTGCAAACACTTTCAACTGCCGGAGAGGGCCGTTAAGACGACACAAGTAGCTCCTTTTGGAAAGCACTCACACTTTCTAAACTACACTCAGTCACATCTTAGGAAAACTGAAAAGGCCTAAATACGTGACTGCAGGGCAAAGCCGCGCTCCCTGTCTCCCTCCTTTCCTCTCTCTCTCTCTCTCTCTCTCTCCCCCGTTGCCTCTCTCAGATCGAGGCTCCGCCTGTCCGCTGTCCTCCCGCGCTCCGATCACTCCACCCTCCCGCCCTATCCCCTTTCTACATGACATCATCTGCACATCTGTCGTCCCAACAGTGTGCTGGTGACACAGACAGGCCACACAATTAGTAGAGCTCTTTCCCTCTGCTTTTGTCACCATCTATTTCTTTCCTTCTCTCTCTCTCTCCACCCCTCGTCCCTCTGTCCTCCTCATTCTGTCTCCCCTTTCCTCTATAGGTGCTTTTCTTACTTCTTCTTTTTCATTCATTCTTTCTTCCCTCGTTTCCCTGCTGCATCATGTACTGTAACACGGTTGCATCTGACCGTTTCCGACAATGTGACACGCACATTTGAGCAGGCAGGAAACAGCCATTAAACTAAATGATCCACTGGCCTGACCTCAGTCTTGACCCGTGTGATTGTGAGCAAACTCAATCAGCAAGGTCAGCACTGACATGATGTGACTCTTACCAAAGTTGTTTTTTCCTTTTTTTTTTCCTTTCTCGACTCTCTCTGATTTGAGCTATTAGAGACTGCTAAAAGAGTTAAGAGGCTGAGGTTGTGGTTGTATCAATTTGTGTGTGTGTGTGTGTGTGTGTGTGTGTGTGTGTGTGTGTGTGTGTGTGTGTGTGTGTGTGTGTGTGTGTGTGTGTGTGTGTGTGTGTGTGTGTGAGAGAGAGAGGAAGAGAAAGAGAGTGGGAGCGATTTTTCTGTGTGTTTCGACAGTAAGGCCCAACCCATAAAAGGGCCAAGTATCTTCAAGGGAATAGAAACTTACAGAAGTGTAACACATGTTTGACTCCCAAAGCCCCAGCGCAATAACTCTCCACGTACAAATTACTAACAGATCAAATCAAGTCGTACTGGATCAAACCGGCTGCAGCGGAGAAACAATCCTTGGCGATGCAAATTAACAAATACACTTAATTCTACAGTTTCCTTAAAAAAAAAAAAAAAAAGATGTATATATTAATATATACTTATTATATATTTTCTCTTTATCTAAAAGGGTTCAAAAGGGGAGAAAAAGCAGCTCCCAACCTGTTCCGAACACGTTTTTTTCTTGAGATAAGTTACAAGTTACAAGTTTAAAATAAAAAACATATTGAAATAAAAATAACCACAACTTGAGAAAATGATTTGCTGCTGGTGGATCGGCTTCACTTTTGTTCTGGGGTCCTGATCTGACCCGAAGCGACTCCATCTCAGAGTGCAGCAGATGGAATTTGAACCCAGGATTACACAAGGGTGTGGGGGGGGGCATGATGCCCGATGACCGCCACACAGTCCGCAAACAAAACACTAAATTATAAAGCAAGCATGAGTCTGGATTATCACTTCAGTAATTCTGACTAATAGGCATATTTGTTTAGGAAACAGCATGTTGCAAAATGACAAAATGTGTCCCTTCATGTTAATAATAAGCACATTATCTAAATGTGTTCCTGTTGTTGCTGTGGACACCAAAGCAGTTCTGATGGCTTTTGAATCTCTTTGTCAAATACTAATGAACATCTGGCTCCCATGTCTAATACTTTACATTACTGTAGATGAAAATTGTCAGTAGGGAAGTAAACACGTTGCCCTTTTTGCATGTGGGTGATCAGATTGCATTAATTCAGCAACAAGTTGATGGAGGCATAAAGTGTTATAAATATCTTTTTAATCTCTGCAGTTCAAACGGAGTCATGAAAAGCAATAGTGAACACAATTATCTTTGATCTCGGGTTCACTAAAAGCGTAGCGGAGAACATTTTTAGTGTCCCGCGTCTACATGAACAAGCGTCGACGGTTAAAGTTTTGAAATTTCGATGGTAGGAACCAAGATGGTGGAACCTCTGTCGGCTGGTGGGAAACGACAGGCTGCTGTACAGCTTCGCCTCCTGTGCTTTGAAACACAGGAGTAAAGAGCCCCCTTGAGGATCTCAAAATGACTCACTTTTATTTACTTGTGCCTCTGAAATACTGAGACGCGACAATAGCCAAAGTCACCTCAGCATGAACACTAAATATCGGTACAGAATGTGAAAGAAGTGGAAAGAGAAAGAAGCAAGAGGCGTTTTTCTGTAGTTTTTAAAACATGACTCGCTGAATTAGCCTCTTCCATTTCATACTAAATGATCAAAAATGGAACGTGCTGATGAAACCTCTGGAAGCGTATGGATAATGTTGTAATAACGCGTATAATAGCTGCTATTCTAATGTGAGGAACGACAAAATGCTGGTGTGAAAGGGACTCAAACCGGAGAGGACTGAACTGAAGTAAAAGCGTCTCTGGTGCTTTGTCGCCCTCTGCAGGTACAACTGAGTAACGACAGTTCGACAACAAAGAAAGAGAGTGAGGCGCAGAAGGCTGAAAGTGTTCCTATTCATCACTACGGGGGATCATTTCATTTGTAGGGAGCGTGTACTGTACAGTATTTATGTTTTTGGGCTTAGATTGCGCATAGTATTCCTTTAGATAACCACGAAAAGTGAAAGCATCATACAGATGAGCAGCAGTTTGGACCTGCTCGTCTGAATTTGCTGATCCCAATGAGGAACTTGTCATTTTTCCTTTTCGTTCTGCTCCGATAGTCGCTCCCGGTGTTGACTTCAAAACCCATCTCTGGTGATGCCGTGTAGCCACATTCTCAACATCTGCAACATGTTTACAACTCCAAATCTGCATCGCCACACAAAAAAGATAAATCCTGTTTACGTAATAAAAAAATAACTAAAAAAAAAGGAATAATTTCCGCAGACTTTTATATGCCTCTTGGCATTTGTTCCTCTGCTCTCAAAAAGGTTCAAGATGCTTCAAAGACAATAATTGCTCAAAAGTGGAATTGTTGTTCCTCAACATGGAAACAATTTCCCGCCGTCAGCTTTGTCGGGTCCCATGAATGCTCGAAACGGTTAGAATTAGATTTGATTACAAAGTAGTTGCTTTTAGTTGTGTCATAACTCTCTTGCCCGTTGACCCCCGGGGTAGTTTTGTTTTTCATCCGTCACACTCCATAATCCCCTCACAGTGCAGGGGGCGATGCTCAACCGCACTCGCATTTCTTTGCGGATTCCAGCATGACTTTTGCCCCGTGACACATACAAGCACCATGTGTTTGTCTTGCCACATTACAGTCTAAACAATGCCTCTGACATCGCGGTAAAGCTGGAAAGCCACTTGGAGCTGCAATGTGGCTGCGTGCTAAAAATTGTCCATGTGCACTTGTCTGACCTAAGCAAATGAAACCCATCAGTGTGTCTTGGTGGATCAGAGGCACACGATATATATACGAGGCCAAGGCCTTTGATGCACGTCTTTTCCCATCTAATTAAAACTCAAATGCCGCACTTAAAGATGAACGCTGGTGCTTTTCTATATTTTCCTTTTTTGTCAACAGTCTCGACACTGTCTGGCACTCAGCCCCCCGTGCCCATCAGTTTCTATGTATGTCTTTTAAAAATGGGTCACACACACGTATAGTTTTGTTTTAAAAAAGATAAACTCATTTCCTTAAACAGGAGTAAACAGTCTGGTGAGTGCTGGCGTTCACGGGATTGACAGCAGCCTTCGTGTTCATTGTAATAAAGGAACATGCCACCCATGAGGCTCACTGACGGAGCCCTATCGAGTTTAAAAATAACTTTAAGGCACAATATGATCATCATATTTGAGATACCTTGCATAACTTGATGTATCTAGGACCGAAGAGGTGTTCATTGACTTCCACCGGAGGGAAGTGAATGTATTTAGAGACGATCTGTTAATTAACTAAGCCGTGGATTATTTCCCTTGAGGAAGTTCAGATTTTATCTTTGTGTTGACAGTGACAACTCTTCTTGTACAGTCAGCTGTAACACGTTTTTTAACGTGGTGTAATTCTGCACGTCTCACGTGTAGTGACTGTCGACAGTAGGCGGGCCCCTGGGTGTGTCCTAGGGGCCAAAGTACCGCATTGGGTGTTCTTTGATTAATTATTCATCTTTGACTCCTGTCTGAAAACTAAATCTTGTCAGTGCGGCGTTCCTTCCTTTCCGCTTCCAACTGCGTGTGAATGGGATTGTTACGTCTCACACTTTCACCCGTGAGCTCCGCTATTCTGCAGGAAAAAAAAAAAGTCACTGATGACGAATTGTCAGATGTTTACTATTATGATCAACAACACCGTTTCCTCGACAACCGCAAGGGATTCTGGGCTTCGAGGACAAGATAGGCCCAAAAAGCCCAAAGAGTCACGAGACGCTATTATTAATCTGGACTTTTTAGGCCTGCGTCCAGCCCCCCCCCCCCCCCCCCCCCCCTCCCTCTGTGTCACCGCTCCAGTTTCTCCAGCGCTCGTCACTCATCATCATGATGACGATGGTGCTATCGAAACCTTTTTCTGTCAAAACTCTGACAGCCGTCCCTATAGATTAAAACAAAAAACACAGAGTCGTGTTAGTTTTGACAGCCACTTTCATCACTGACCTTACATCTTGTTTTCGGCAGTAATAAGAAATTCCCCGCGCGGCCCCAAAACTTCCCAAGTCTCCATGTTCGCCTCGCCTTCCGAGCGAACATGTGAAAAGAAACAGATATCACAGCGCGAGCGCCAGGACAGGACAGTGAGTGCACGCTGCTTAAGTGCTATCTTGGCTTTGGATATTGCGGTTTAGGAGGATTATTTGGAAAGAAAGAGAGAGGTAGAGAGGAGTGAGAGTAAGAGGTGTACAAAATATACACACACACACATATATATATATATATATATACACAAAGGGTTCTGCCTCTGCCGACCGCGAGACAATATCTGTGAGTCGTCCAGTGAAATAGCCGTCGATGGAGTTCCTGTGACGAGGTCCAGTTTAGCTGCACAGCGGCTTCTCATTCGTGACACTACGGCGCATATCTGACTGCAGCTGTAGTTACACACAGTTTGAGTGGGCGTAACGATCAGGCCAATCTCATAACAGCCAAAGTATGAAAAGCATTCTATTATTTTACGCTCCACATCACTGCAAATCTCTCAAAACGCTTGGTTGGCAGCCAGAGAGAATTGAAATTAAAAGGTTCATTTCCACAAACTGCCCTCGACCGTTTTCTAAGCCGGGGTCTCTCGCTTTTGTTTCCGACGAATCTTATTCATATTATCTCCTCGTGGTTATTTGTTCCGCTCAAGTGAAGATCAGAATGTCTCAAATTTCGGTCCGACAAAATGTCAACAACAAGCGAAGAAGATGTGTACTTTGTCCCCCGTCCACTCTGTGAAGTAGACCTATTAAACCCCTCGTCCTTTGAAGGTGCCGTGGAACTGAACAGGATGGCCCCCTCCCATTGTACTTAAAAAAAATAAATAAAAAACCCTCTCTTTAAAGTTCCACAGCAAACAGGGCGCTGTTTGCAAGGAACATCTTTAAAAGGACGGATCAGCATACATTCCTTTTGTGCCGTCCTTGTTGGCTTTCCCATCGGTTTACACCTCGAGACTTCACTTTAAAGGCTGTGGGTTTAACAAGAGAAGTCACCATGCAGAAGAAATGTCACGTCTAAATGTCACAAAAAAGGCAACTTCTCCTTCTTTCCCGAACGAGAAAGGTCGTCTTTTTCTCAACACAGTTCTGCCTCGTTCATTAAAAAGTAGAACTTTGATAAACTGCAGCTTACCGATACTCTACTATCTGCTGGGCACTCCGGCATCAACGTCTAGCCAGATGTTTTGGGACGATGACATTTCCTTCATGCGGCCACAGGAGGGCGTATTGTTGGTGATGCACCAGCAGGAACGTGTGAGCTGGAAGACCACAGAGTCTCATCGACTGACTGACTGAAGCACCTCAGCGAGGAGGAATTCCCTGCAGGGATTTATAATGCACACCATCAGGTGATACATGACATAAAAGTGAATCTATAGTCTTTTATTAACGGTTATCATCATTGTTGTTTGGTGACTATTTTCCCGATTCATCAGTTAATCGCTTTGCCTAAAAATATGTCAGAAAGAGTCGACACATACACAAAGCCCAACAGTCCCCATATACGTTTAGTTTAAATCTATATTTCAAATAGTTGCTGAATAATTTTCTGTCGATCGGATGTGGAATTTATCGGCCGATGGTTTCCAACATCAACAAACTGTTTCATAACTTCATGGTAACATGATTCCATGTTATTTTGAAATTTTAAAAAAAGTCACGCCACAATAACATCCAGCAGCTATGTAAGGCATGATGAGATAAGTCATGTGTGGTTATTCTTTTAAAGTGCCATGGTCACGCTCTTATTCGGAGACAAGGATGAAGATGTGAATTCATTATGGCTGGCAATATTACAGAGAAAGGTTTTTCCTTTTTATTGTTACAGAAACGTAATAAAATCACGTTTAAAATGCATTTAAGATGAATTTTGGGTGACATGGTGGAATGATTGTAACCAGGGGGTCACAGCTGAGAAAAAGAGAGAGAGAGAGAGAGAGAGAGAGAGAGAGAGAGAGAGAGAGAGAGAGAGAGAGAGAGAGAGAGAGAGAGAGAGAGAGAGAGAGAGAGAGAGAGAGGTAGGAGGTGTGTTGGGGGTGGGGATACGGTGGGATGCGCGGTGCAGACTCATCCCGGGGGCTGGTGCACCGGGAGAGGCCACTGTCCCACACCCTTCCAAAGTCACAATAGTCTCATTTTTAGAGACATCCGGAACCCAATCTGCCCCCCCCACCCCCTCCCCCTCCCTCTCTCCAGCCCAGTCCTCTATCGGTCCAGGTGGCAGAGCGCACTTCGGCCGTGGGATGCAGCCTCTCATCTCCAACACATGGACAGCGGAGCTTGGAGCTGCCGCAGCGCGCCACGGCTCCACTAGCTGAAGACACCACCTCCTCACACAGCGGAAAGAAGAGACGACGTTCCCGCGTTTAACTGCGAATTTTTTTTAAAAAGGATATACTTCTACCCACGACTTTTTTTTTTCTTCTTCTTCTTCTATTTTCAAACCGCAAGAGAGCAGAGCCAGTTGTGTTCAATGCGCAACCATGCTCATCATCTCGTCCCGCAGTGCGCTGCTGTCCATCTACTACCCACAGATCTTCCTCATCCTCACCAGCGGTAGCTACCTGTAGGTTTCTTATCCACGCACTTCGTCAACTCAAAACACACGTATACGTTTGCTAGCAATTAGTTGTGCCTTACGCGCGAATTGGCCAATTACGCGCCGGGAAATTTGATCGCACCTGGTTGTTGCAGGTGTTTTATTAAATCTATTTTTGAAGTTGCTAAATGTTCTGCTATTGCAAAGAGATTGTTTTGGAAATGAAAAAAAAAAAACTATTATTTTCAGTTAACCACACTTTTGAAAACATTGGTGGGAAATGACTTGTGTGGTTGTAATCGTTTCCCTGTTATTCCACAATGGAATCACGGGCTACCACGTCTTTCCGAGCAGTTATGTCATTTTCATTTACATATTTGCTCATAAATCGACTCGTTTTGAAGAGTCAATGATGATTTGACTCATTAAATCCACCTGATTCTCACACGTGCAGGCAGCTGATGAGATAACCTGCTCTTATGGGTTCACCAGAATGACTTTGTCATGGGAGCACCTCGTCAAGACAAGAGCCACAATTGGAAAGCCGCATATGGAAAAGAGAGACATATTGGACTACTTCATGCTCTGCCTATAGGCGCGGGCCTATGGAATGAGCTCTTTCTTATGGCATTAAAAGACCCAGGCCCTCACAAAGCGAATGATTGCTGCACCATACATGCCTCTCATTCATAACAAGGGCAGGCCCTGAAACTTTAAATAGCTGTGGTGGTTCATGTTTTCTGTAACACGGCGAGAAAGAGAGAGAGGCAGACAGAAATGAACTGGATTTGGGCCCAAATTAACTATTGTTCCCTTACATGTCTTTATGAAGGTCCATTAGATTTACACATGATGGGAGTCTGCTCTTATCTTCTCATTTGGTTTTGATTATTTGGGTTTGTCTTTATGATTTGTAGACTGGCAACTGTCATGAAAACTTTAGCCAAAGAAAAACAAAATCTCATCAATTTTGTCCCAAAATCGTTGCCAATTCATGTTCAACCAGGGCCCAGAAGTCAAACGATACGCTGCGTATATGTTTTCAGGTACATTTTTTCTTTCTCCATGTCTCCTCATCTGTTCTCAATTCCCCTTCTCATTAATCCCCCGTTTCTCCTCTCTGCCCCAGGGCGCTGTCCTCCGTGGTAGCTCTAGGTGCCAACATCATCTGCAACAAGATACCGGGACTGGCCCCCCGTCAGAGGGCCCTCTGTCAGAGTCGCCCCGACGCCATCATCATCATCGGCGAAGGCGCTCAGCTGGGCATCAACGAGTGTCAGCACCAGTTCCGCTACGGCCGGTGGAACTGCTCCGCCCTGGGACAGAGGACTGTCTTCGGACAAGAGCTGAGAGTAGGTCAGTCTGTTTGAAACGCAGCTTCTTTAAAGTTGTTTTAAACATATTCTTCTCGATGTAGTCAATAGAAAAGTAGGCTGAGTGGGACGTTGCTCTGGGGATTTTTCTGGGACAACAATGTTTGTTTTTAGGCATTTTTTTTATGCCGTTATTAGATATTTTAACAATAGATAGATGACAGGAAATGAGGGGAGAGAGAGATGGGAAATGACATGCAACGAGGAGGCTAAGGTTCAAGGTTGGCGCTTTAAACCCCAGGGGAAAAACTGCAGAAAAATCTCAGCTTTGAGGCACGAGTGTGGACTGATGTGTGATCAGGGCGACACGTCCCTCCTTTTGTGGTGTCGCTTTAAATCTGTGCACAGGAATGTAAAGGTTAATGTTAACAGGTGCGTTTAATTGGCCTAACCAACCCACAACTGAGCCGCGTGGTCTGGGTTTTCTTTTCTCCAATCATTGAAGCATTATTCTCCTCGTAATGTCCTCGAACCTCCTGTACTTGTTGTCGGCGGCGTGAGAAAAAAGCTGCAGTATAGCTCAACTAAGTGGCCCGAAAAGACTTAAAGATGGGTGGCGAAGCTTTGACAAAAGCATTTCTGTTTGGAATGCCACATGCAGCGACCGCAATAAATCCTCTGCCTCTTTTAAAACACACACACAAAAAAAAACTGCAACTCAAAAGGCCTCGCGAGTGTCCCCGAAGGACATTAAATCTGTGTGACATCACTGTGCTTGCAACACACACATTGTCACAGCGACGCAGTCATAAAGGGAATGTGAAGACTGCCTTATAAAGCAGGGTCTAACTGGGTGTGCCATCGCCTGAAAGCATCTCTATATCAAACCTACACAAGCCAACACACCTCCCTGCTCCTCGTCAACATTCTTCCCGGTTTGATTTCTCACAGAAGCCCGTTTGCTCCTAATGTGAACCTCTCGTATAAATGTATAAATTGTATTTGAGTCCGAAATGTTTTGTTGCGGTCCGGCTGTGGGTTTGGATCCGTGTTTAATCTAGCAGCCCTGGGAGCAATCGCTTTCTTCTACACGGGACAGAGGCAGACAGACGTCTGGATCCCTTTATTTCTTTTGTCAGAGGAAATGTCTCTTTGCTCTTGTGGTGTGTCAACGAGCTCGGAGAGACGCTTCGGACCCAGCGTAGGCCCTCGTGTGCTCTCCTCACATACACTTTAGCCAAATAAGGACTTTCTGGAAGACTAAAATCCTATTGCATCTGTATAAAAAGTGATGAAAACCTGTTAATTATTGTATAAACACATAAAGTCATGGATTCTCAGTAAGATTGGTTTTCTCCATTTTTGCTTTTTTTTTTTTAAAAACAGAAAATGCAAGCCAGAGCCTTACCCCCCCTTGTTGTGTCGCTAACGTACCATCCACCACTTCATTTGATTGACCTGCTGGGTCTGTGAACTCATTAAGCATTGAGAAAGAGCAGAGAGATTCATGCTAACCACTAATTGAAGTCAGCTCCAGCAGCTGGATGGCAACAATGGAGCCCAGCGTGCACTGCCGTGCAATCAAAACAAATCACGGTGCGAGGAGATGGCTGTTTGGCTATTGCATGCGCCTGATGCCTTGAGAAAATGCTCACCATACAATATATCCGAATGGGTCGCGGATTTAGCCTGATGAGAGAAGACTTCAGGGTTTGTTATGAGTTATGGGCCGGGGGGGGGGGGACCGCAGGCCCGATGGTTCCTGCAAGTGAGTTTGTCAGGTTGGAAGGGAGCCATTAGAATCGCCTCTTACCAGAACGCATTAATACTCTGGGCTGTGAGAAGAACGGCGGCCCAGCATTATCCTGATTGAGAGAGGGAGGATATCCTATAACCAATTGTTGTGCCAGTAAATTAATTCCCCCTTCCATGCCATAAATATAAATGTGTTTATTCTCAAGTTCAAGTGGTGACACACGAAAGGCTTTGGATCGGCTGGGCACATCTCAAGTCAGGCCCGGCCACAGATGATTTCGACATGCAACACAGCGGTATCATTTGCTATAATAATGCGGACCGCCTAAGACAGACACATAATGACACTTAAGCCGCGTGAGAAACTCCATTGATGAATACCATCAAGACACAAGCAAGGCTGTGAGCGCCGATCCAGACAAAAAGAAGCTCCTCCAGTCAGCCAGTAGATGTCACTTGTGTTGTCTTCACTGTACGGATTACTGTTCTGATACAGTGACATGAGTTTTATCTAATCAGCCCTCCGTTCAATGCCAAATAAGTACATTGATTCATTATAAAAAGCTCTCTTCAATGCGGAAAATGTAAACACCTTGTATATTAAAGACAAGTGGAAAAAGAAGCAGGAATGAGGCTTTGTGAGAAGGCTGGGGGGGGGGGGGGGGGGGATTTGTCTACTGGAAAAATATTTTTACGATATTTAAAAAAATACAAGAATATGAATTTGACGCATTGGCGCCAATGTGGCTCAAGAAAGGCAAATCATTTCCTTATATATTTTGGGAGTGTCCCAAACTGTTTGAATGGCCTTCATGAAACATTAAGCACGGTACTTAAGACTAAAAGACCCTTGACCTCGGAGACTCCTTATCTGGGCCACGTGTTGTTTGGAAACAGGCACTATTGGCATCTCTCTAAACCTCCCACTAGCTTTGCTGCAACTGTTTGGGAGAAGTTAGAAAAACCCTGATGACATGCGTAGTAGAATTGGTGCAGTGTTCCTATAATCTAACATTCTTTTATAAAGGATGAAGGTCAAGCAAACCTAAATCCTCCTGCTGGTGCCATAACAGCGTAACTGTATGATGGGCATGCAATTCTTGCCATTCTAGGTAAAGTACTGCTAGTAATACTTGTAGAATATCTACTCAATTTAAAGTACTTGTAGTTTGCCTGTAGAGAGTACTTGCATCACTCCTTTCCGTATTCACTCAGATTCTGCTCGTTTCTCTCCAGGCAGCAGGGAGGCAGCATTCACTTATGCCATCACTGCAGCCGGAGTTGCCCACGCAGTGACCACCGCCTGCAGCCAAGGCAACCTCAGCCAGTGCGGCTGTGACCGCGAGAAGCAGGGCTACCACGACCAAGAGGAGGGCTGGAAGTGGGGGGGCTGCTCGGCCGATGTTAAGTACGGCGTGGAGTTCTCGCGGCGCTTCGTGGACGCCCGTGAGATCAAGAAAAACGCCCGCCGGCTGATGAACCTGCACAACAACGAGGCGGGGCGAAAGGTAATGCAAAGCAAGTTTGACCGCGAAAACAAGGACGAAACAAACTATATCCATCACATCGATTTATTTGGGGGTTCACTGATGAAAAGTATCTGTTGTGTATTTGCTTTATTACCATAAATATATCAGCCCGATTTGACTCGTGCTCTGGACAAACAAAGTCACCAGATGTTCCAATGACTCAATAATCATCCCGTCCTATAACGAAAATGTGGAGGTAATCTTTTTCACATTATCATCAAGCAGCTCAGTCACGAGGGCAAACAGTCACCTGTCAATTTTGTCATCTAAAATATTAATATATTTATAATATGAATCTGGCTCAAACCACAATGTAATTCTATACGTGTACGTACGGTTGCACAACAGCTCTGGTCACTTCTCTCGGGCTGTCACGCCATGCTGTGGTCTGAGGAAAGGTAAAGTTAATTAGAGACTACAGTCTTGGTTTACGAGTTATTTTCCCCAGGTTTTTGTTTTTTGACATAAAGTTGGCATACTGGACGGAGCGCTGAAAGCTGAAAGTGTCCGCAGAAAGCCCAGCTCACCAAAAGAGACGGATGTGAAGGCCGTGCGACGACTATTAAACCGTTTCAAAGTCAAGCTGCGGACGTGTGTAAAATGACCATTCATGAATTAACCACATAGAATATATTTTCCGCTCTTAACCACCTCTTTAAATTCACACAGACCTAATTTCCACTCTCTGTGTGATCAGATCCTAGAGGGGAGGATGAAGCTGGAGTGCAAGTGTCACGGCGTGTCTGGTTCCTGCACCACTAAGACCTGCTGGATCACCCTGCCCAAGTTCAGAGAGCTCGGTTACCTGCTGAAGGAGCGCTACAGCGGCGCGGTTCAAGTAGAGCCGGTCCGGGCCTCGCGCCTCCGCCAGCCCTCCTTCCTGCGACTGAAGGAGGCCCGGGGCTACCAGAAGCCCACGGACACGGACCTGGTGTACCTGGAGCGCTCGCCCAACTACTGCGAGGAGGACACGGCCACGGGGAGCACGGGGACGCGGGGGAGACTGTGCAACGGCACCTCGACCCTCACGGACGGTTGCAACCTGATGTGCTGCGGCCGCGGCCACGACACGCACCACTACACGCGCATCTGGCAGTGCAACTGCAAGTTCCACTGGTGTTGCTTCGTCAAGTGCAACACGTGCAGTGAGAACTCAGAAGTCTTCACCTGCAAGTAGGGAATGAGGAAGTGTGGGGCACTGGAAGCAGGGGAGAGAGAGAGAGAGAGAGAGAGAGAGAGAGAGAGAGAGAGAGAGAGAGGCTGGTGAAAATGGACAACGGTTGAAGGTGAGAGGGTTATGACAAAAGGGGAATTCGAAAGTGAAGGACTTGGGAAGTATTTATTCAACAGTTTGCACATTTTTACATCCTATTTTGGAATTCTTTAAAGAAAAGAAAAAGTCCTGAAAGAGGTAAGAAACTGTGACATGATGCAAACATGTTGCAGTTGAGAGGATTTTCTCTTTTGTGCCTCCAGCAAATCACTATTTTTGGAAGACAACATCTCGCAAAGACGTAGCTCACGGATGTCCTGCCCGAGAGGAGGAACAACAAGGACTATTGTTGGCTCTCGAGGAGACTTTTGGAACACGCCAATTGGAAATGCGACAACAGGCAAAGCGCTCCAGACGGCCCACACGACGGAAGACTGAGAAAGATGGCAGTGGAATACTTTTACCTGTACGCTCACACTGTATTCTGTTTGAACACTGAAAATAAAACACAAATTATTTATGTAAAAAAAAAAAAATATCTTTCAAACTTAGTCTTATAGGATGGATAACAAACTCATTTCTTTTATCTTAAATTGCTACTGAAACATTTCAGTCCCGTGGATTCACATGTACAGCCACGAAGCAGCTGAATTCTCTGCTATTCCCTTTTTATTCATTAGCAGTTCTTTCGGCGTATTTCGCTAAAGATTCGCTATTTTTCCTTTTGCACTCGCAGTCACATTTCTTTCCGTTTTTTTTTTCATGGAACATCAGTAAGTTGTGTCGTTGAGCGCCGTGCTGACATCTCTCTCACGGACAAATCCCACCACCACCCCCCCCCCCCCCCTCAGAAAACAAGACCCTTTGTTACGCCAGGAGCCAAAGAGGCAGAAAACACTCCCAAACTATTTTAAGCATCCAACTTGTCAGTTCGAACGGCCCTCTCCATCCCGACCGTGTTCATTGTTTTGTTTTCGGAGAGAAAAAGCGCGTAAGCCTCGTTGGAACGCCATAGAAGTGCAATCGGGTTTCGGATACATCCAACATTCCCATGAACGGCAGAGACGTGGAATTCCACACGATGGCCTCTGCTTACACAAGGCCTTCCAGCGCGGTTTAGGCCTGACCGGTGGATGGCATGTGCCCCAACCACACGGAAGGGGGTACGAGAGGATCAAAGGCCTCAAAGCTATTTTTGGACAGCACCCTTAATGTATTCAGAAATGTTTATTTAGGCTTTATATAACTTACAAAACAATTTGAAGAGTTTATTTTTATATGAGGAACGTGGCACTTTATGTCATTTATAGATGGAACAGAAAGTCACTATTTACAAGTGTTTTTCTAATGTCATTGTATTTCAGATTTGAGAGCTATAACTTATTTGGGATTCATGTTTTCTTTTGATCAAAGTTGCTAAATTGTAAATACTCCACGTGTTTTTATCAAAGTAGAACAGATTGTCCAATCTCGAGACGGCCCTTCACACTTCAACGCAGCTCGTAGAAGCTGAGTGATTTGGAAAGTCCAGGACATTTTGTGGAAACCAACTGTTAAGTATTTGAGTAAATGCGTAGAATTGCGAGTAGATTATACGTTGGAGGCGTCCGCAGCCAACTAGTTGTGCATCTTTAGAGCGAAGACATTTCTGTGTTTCAGTAACTAGGAACAACTCTTCGTAGTTGTGACTTCATACTCAGCTAGTTTAGGTTTATTTGTTCTGTGGCGAAATCAAAAGTCTGCATCACTTACAAACATGGGACAGTTGTATCTTTTCTTTTTTACCAATAAAATTTGAGCATTCCTTTTATTGCCTCTTGAGTTTTATATCACGTCTTTAAAATCATTACCCAAAAAAAAAAAGCGGTTTGTCACACACAATACTTTATTAGGCATTATATCAACATATTGTTTGACCCAAGCATCAATAATACTCAACACCCTGACAAAGTGTTTCCTCTCTGTTGACGGCGAATATCAAACCAGAAGGCACAGATACACTGTAGTAGAGGCCTGTGGTGTAAAACGCTGATATGGGAAACACAAGAACTTGTGGCCTCGACCGGTGTGCACTAATGTGTTAGGAGGTGACCGGGCGGCCATGCCACCTCATTCAGCCCGGCTGACTCGCACAGCCTCTTTCCTGTGGGGCTGAAAAGCATTGCAGCCAGCCAGTCGAGCGCGAGTAACAGCTGTTTTGTTAGCCGTCTGAAATCCTGGGGACCGGAACCGCAATAAGCTCCCTTCACTATGCCGGCGGATTGAGGGGAGAGTCCAGCCGATTGTTTCAATACATTTTGTCATTAAAAATCAGAGGCAGAGCAAACAGGGTGGGGCAGGGTGTGAGCAGGCCAGCAAAGCACCGCATTGTTGAGGTGTCAGGACTGTTCAGCTTTATCCAGCAACGGGAGGAGCGGGGAGCGATGTCATTCTGCAAACTAATGGCTCCGGTCCGATTCACTCAGTCACTCATTAATTCATTCACTCAATCACTCTTTGGACGTACAGTTAGTATGATCTCATCCATTGTCTGCTGAACCACAAGCACTATATCTGATCAAAAGAAGAAAAAAAAAAACACACACACACACACACACACACACACACACACACAGCTAGATAGGTAGTACAGAATTCACTAAATCTCTAAGAAAGTCTATGGAGTCTGGCAAAACTCAAATACAAGCTCGTTCAGAGTCGAAGGTGTAAAACATAAACTCAAAGTTGTGAGTTTAAAGATGGTTAATGATATATGATGCATGCCATAAGCCCTTATCTCTTATTTATCTAGTAATGTGTAATAGGATGGAAATAGAAGATTAATAAGATTATGAGGAATAAGATGAAATCAACTATGTTTGAGTATAAAACTCATTACTGTTATAGCCTTAATACAAGAAGCAGAGACACAGTGACAAGCTCATGCTGTATACGGAGCATTGTTTTATGTTTTACTAAACATGCATAGCTTCGGTTATTATTAGCTTCAGTATTGCATTTTGCACTCGGATGTTCTTAGATTAGAATATGAATATCATGCCTGTTTAGAGAAATAGTTTGAAGCGTCCGAACGGTCCCTCTGGCAACGAAACCACTATTTAAGTAGCTAAGGCGGTGAGGGGGTTGATTACATCATGTTTTGGTCATTCTCTGTTTTTGCGGTTAGTGCAGAAGTCACTATGGGCCCGGGATTAAACCCCAACCCCTGCTGGTAACATCAGTGTCTGTGAGAAGTGAAAAGTCCGGACACCGTGGAGCTCTTTGTCTTTGGATTAAACCACAAAGCATCCGACCGGCCAAAGGAACCAGCATGTGCTCGCCTCTCCCAAACTCTTCATTTCCCAGACTCAGGTCAAGACAAAACAAGAGCTCCTGATGTCTTGACCTCTGCTTTTTACGCCAGGGGGGGGGGGGACCCCATCGGCCTTTTGTGTGTCAAGAATACCTCAAAATCTCATCTGGGCAAGAGTGGAAGCATTACTAAAGGTAGAAAAGTCATCTATGCATACTTCTCTGATGAAATGAAATCCTAAAGCGTTGTTCTTCCTAATCTATCGGCAGTGTGGCTGTCAGTTACTCTGGACAGGCACCAAATGTATGCGTTTAGTAGTGGAGAGGTAATTCACCCGCAGATGAAGTATTAGGTAACATTAATGAGGCTTGTAGCGCAACGAGAGTACTAGAGTGTACTCCTTTCTAAACAAATACTTCACATGAAAACCTGCTTGTGGGTCGAGCGCCCCCCCTCTCTCCTGGCTGCTCCTCTAAAGGCCTTTTTCAAGAGTCTTTCCTCACAGTTTTGAGCAGCAAGCCTCCATCTCGCTCCTCCACCAGGAAGCCCAACTCCCTGAGTGCAGAGTAGTCCGCGGTGCCGCGGCGTTCCAGGACGGAGATCTGCTCCTGGTTCTGCGTGTTGTGTTCTAGGAGGTTCCTGATGGTGAAGATGGCCCACTGGCTGATAACTAGAGGTCTCTGGTTAAGGAACGGCAACGACAGAACACTAACCCTACAGAACGAAACGCACTGGAGTTCCTTCTGGTATTTGTTAGCATTTTTCTAAAGCGCACTAAAATAGCTTAAGTTCATAACACGTTTTTTGCCATGTCCCAATTGAAGATATTGATACGTGACAAAAAAAACAAGACCTTTTATAACATCTCCAATAAATTAATAGTTAATACTAGACATGTGCAAGCAGTTGTAAGGGAAGACGTGAAGAGAAAGATAGATGTATAAAAAGGTTGAATGCTAGAGAGGTTAACAATGCAACATGCTAACACAGGCCAGACATTTTCAAACTCATAAGTGCCTGGTATTCGCCTCAGGTCGCCAAGTACGCAGACAGCCCAACAAACAAAAGAGTTAAGCAGACAAGTTAAGTTTTGTGATACAAAACATTCTCAGCTCGCCCCTCTCAAGTTTCCCGCATAAACTTATAAACATTTTTTTGTTTCTTTGACAGTCTGTTTCTGAACAGAAACAAATGCTGACACCCGCATAAAAAAAGGTGGACGAAGTGGATTGTATGTGGTGGAAGTGGGAGAGGGGCACGGGGACAAAAGGACGGGCTCAAACTATTGCCCTGGATAAATGACAATCTGGCACGCTGCCCCAGCTTTAGCCGGCTAATACCAACTGGGAGCAGGATGTCCAGCGGGAAGCAGGAGATGACAACGACTCGGTAAAACAGAATCTGGCTCGTTCTCAAAGCCTGTCAACCCCGCTGTGAGAAAGGGCACTAAAAGCTCATCGTATACACACTCCCTCCCCCTTCAGCGTGGACCTTCAACTTACAGAGTCATCACTGTTAGATAGACCAGTACAGTCTAATGCAACAGCACAAATAAGGTCTCAATGGTTACCATAGAACGGACTTAACTTTCTGATACAGTGACCGACTGGACATGTTTGCTCCTCTAAACAAATAGTAGCATTTACAATGAATGCAGTCGATCAGTTGACGCTGTTAACCAGCTGCGAGCGGTGGTGACCGGTCGACACACACTGTTGTAATCAAAGCTTAATACAACACTTGTGTTTTGGTTGAAAACTCACCAGCCTGCAAGCATGCCAAATCAAATTCTCAAAGTGACAGGATAAGATACACAAGGACTAAAATAACAGATTTTAGATGAACTTGAAATATATGTACATAAACATTTGCAGACCATCACCTCACGCTAACACAAAAGGATACATGGGTTGTTGCTGTCTATGTTGCAGTTGTCCAGGATGAGCGGGATGCCTTCCAGTTCTCTCACCTGAGGAAACAACATTCACTTTCAATGTTTGGCATCAATGAACATCTTTCAAATAGTTCTCCACGATTTAATACCAGTTCTGTAACAATGCTTTTGCTGACAATTTCCTTAGCTAAATAACTAATCTGTAGTATCTGTATATTCTATTTGCTTTGGGATTATATTACATCATTCATCAGGGCATTCTGTGGTGGAAAAAATACAATCTATGAAAAACAAAATGTGGGTTTTGACAGCCTCTCGTAGCATTTTCAAATCAATAGGTCATTTATTATTAATAGGTTTCGTTTTTTGGCTACGCAACTCTGATGTTCAAGCTTTCTATGGAGTGAAAAACAGGAATAAGTGCGCCTGTCCTTAGCAGAGCCTCACACGCATGCAGCAGCAGTGTGGTTGTGGGTTAGTCTAAGGCCGTCACAACAGGGCGATCTGCTTTGCATCATGCGTCTGATTCTATAGGCTTATTTGTTGTCTGTGCTTGCTGTTGCCTTTCCTTTTGCCGTTGCGGTTACCCTCCGAACATACTGGTGGGAGCTCCAGAAACGAGACAAAGTGCTGACTTTCAGAAATGTAATTTAAAACTGTTGAGGAAACAAAGTCGCTGACCATTACGAGCACCCAGGTCTGATTTTCCACTTTTCAAAAATGATTGTAAAGAGATGAATAACAAGCGACTGGGCCCCGACTTCTGTCCGGTACACGCCGTAAAACGCTTTGCATGCATCTTAAATTGCAATCTCTCCCAAAGGTGAACAGAATGACATTTGGTTTACTGGAAGAGATCTTACTGAAAACAGATATGGGGTGATTTCAGACCACTGACAGACCACAGATCAGCATCCATAAATAATTTGGAGAGGCCAACTGAGGGTGGCCATCCCACAAGCATTCCACTGATCTGTTTCTATTAAGTAGAACCGAGTCTATTATGTGCCACAGAGAGAGGCCAACTCCTCCGCACCCTGCTTTATTATCTGTCTGTGCTTTCTGTTAATAGTGAGACGCTGACAGATGGCGATGGAGGGAAACTGATAACATCACCAAAGCGAGGGAGGAAATGTTTCACATTTCGGGCCAAAACCAAAGTAATTGTGTTGAAAGAACTCCTAAGCTCGCAGTCATTACACTCATTTCTAGTCTTCGGTTGTCCTCGGGTCCTCAGGAGATCCTGTGGTTTGACACAGCGGCACGTTACTAGAACCTGCATTCCAAACATGTACATTTAGCGAAGATCGGTCTGTTGAAGTAAGACCAGCGGGGCCTCTCACTCGCTCTTTGACCTTTGACCCCATTGTGTTAAGACTGAACAAGGGTGCTCACCCAGATCCCAGAGAAAGAAAATCCAACGAACACGCATACGAACCAAGAATTATCTCATTTCAGGGACTCTATGAAGTTTATCTTTCTAAAACACTTTACTTTCTCCGGACCTTAACTTCTTGAGGACCATAACTTGGTTAAATGTTAAAATGTCATTTTGAAGAAGCAGATTTTCCCGCATTTTTTTCAAAAGGCAGATATCTATACTGGATATGATATTAATTATAGTACGGCATATTGTAGAACTGGGAACTGGGCTTTCCAACACCAGCATTCCAACATGTGAAATGGCAGTGAGTTTACAGCTGCAGACGAGCTGCTTTTGTGCCCGTTTGTAGACCAAAGAACAACTGAAAACCTGCCGTCAGTGCATTTTAACTACAGTAAATAGGGCTTCGTGGTCAATGCCCAGTGTGTTTAATCCAAATATCCATTAACTCTTTTCGACAATTACAAGTAGGTTTTTGGTGTGATTTAAGGATACTGATTAATTGCTAAAAAACCCAAATAGGAGAGTCTCTGTAAATTGATCCAGAACTAAAATACAACAATGTGTAATATTTTCTATGGTCCAGACCAACTCAACCAAACTACAGGTGTGGAGCACCCTTTTTCTGTCCATCCATTCATTCCAAACCTTGTTCTGGTTGTCGGTATTGCTGTAACTGAGGTTTCCTATCAGCCTGATGAGGTGGGCCTTGAAGCTGATGACAGGGGATTGGGAGGAAACGTCTCCATCTCCACTGAAGGAGGAGAAGTTCTGAGCAGCACTGAAGATGTTCTTACTGGCCTTCCCTATAGCATGCACCTGCCGCAGGAGCTCTGCAGAGAGAGCACACAAGAGTGTGAGATGTACATAAAAGACATTTAATCCACCCCAATCTCAAATTCAAGCTGTTGCAGCTTATTATTTAATGTATGGATTTAAATAAGACATGGTGTTTTAGTAACCAATAAAGTGATTTGTGTCAGCCTCATTTGCTGTGTGTTTATTGCTTGTCAACATAAGTTATGGTTGTGTGTGGATTTGTTTTCTGTGGGTGATTTGATGACGGATCTGGTTCTTTCACTATTTCAAAGAGTGTCTACGGTGTACAGATGACATTTACCCTAAGACAGCCAAAATGGACTCACAAACTCACGCTGTGGATCCGGTCAGAGAGGTTGTGTGAGTGTTTGTTTTCATTTACCAACAGTAGTCACTAGAAGGTCAGGATGGTCCTGCAGGAACATGAACTGCCTGTGGTCTGAGGTCATCTCACACAGCACGTCCAGCAGACTAATCACCGTCAGTGCCTCCTGCAGGACCTATAGGGGATTACAACAAGGTGTTGGTCACATGGGGAAAGGATGTTGGACGTGAGATAACGTTAGGGTGGGGACTTTATAGAGAGAAAAAACTATCTAAATGTTAACACACGTGTCACGCACTTCTCTGTGTTTACATATATCAGTCAGGTTTACTATCTGTACCTCATCACTGGAAGCGGAGCCGGTGGCGAGTGTCAGCACAGCCCCACAACCTTCCTGGAAGGAAGTAGCCAGGAAGCGAGCCACGTTGGGAGGGATGCCACACTCCTCCGAGTCCTCCTCTTGTAGCTGGGCAGAGAGCAGCTCTAATAGAGTAACTCTGAAACACACACACACACCTCTATGAAACATCTATTTACCTTTTAGTATTAGATATTAGTATTCTCTATGTGTACTAGGTAGTATTAGCTTTTCATCAACTTGCATACAACTTGTTATTAAAAGTCTTTTATTAGAGGTTTGCTGGGGCGGTGTTTATTATAAGATCAGTTTCTGTGTATTTTAAGGAGGCTGATTGGTCTATAGTGACATTTACTGCCTGTCACTATATCAAGTAAAGTACCTTTCATGGTGCGACATCCCAGAGTACATGCTCTCCACCAGAGCTGAAGACTTGAGGAAATACTGGGTGGCAATGAGAACCCTGTAAATCAATAAATACAACAACAAGCAGAGATAATAGTTGGTCATTTCTTGGTACGATACATACACCGTTAACTCTTTCGACATATAAACTAACAATTGCTTGACACACACCAACACAGACACACACTCTTACGTCCAGTCCAGGTCAGGCTGGGTCCTACAGAGCTCCATCACCCGGAGTGCCAGGTGGATGTTCTGTGGATCAGAAAGCTCTTCCACCTTGGCTCCATCCAGACATGTGTGGAGTACCATAGAGGCATAGCTTACCGCCTTCTCATCATCAACGCTGAGCAGCTGCCTGTTCACACATGTTTGGGTTGACTCAATGGGAGGACAAATAAATACTATTTATATAATAGTATAAATACTGATACAGAATGTGCGTTAGTGTAAACAGTGAAGGTTGATGTAAACAGTGAAGTTAATGTGGTGAAAGAGACAGATATGTAGAGTCTAGGCTAGTTTTTGCCCAATGAACCACCAGGATGCTCCTCAATAGTGTGAATTCTAACAATTGTATGTAACTGTGTTGCTTAGTGTGGTAAAAAAACATAACTTACAGGAGAAGATTTGGAAAGCTCTGCTGCCAAATGTCATCTTTACACGTTTGGTTTCCGACCGACATGTTACCGAGGAACTGGATCCCACAACGAAGAGCTGGGGGCACGGAGAATGATTTTATTTGTTTTTTTAAAGTTCAGTATCAAAAGGTTTGCCCAAATAAAAAAAATAAAATAATTGTATTACAATTACCGAATTTTAGACTTACGTTCAAATATGCCATCTCTGCTCTCTGTGGTCTGAAGGAAGCTCATGTGTTTCAGGGATACATCGATGAAACCAAGCTCCCTTGAAGAAAAAGAGAATTATATATCAGTGTGTACTTGCTGTACATTTGATCTTTTCCTTGCATGTTCATTTAGTCAAAGAAGGCGCACGAGGACACGAACACATACAGTACAATGCAATCTAATACAATTTTGCATTATACAAAGTTGAACTGTCGTTGAGATTGTGTCTCAAACAGGTGTTGATTCATCCACACAGTTCGCGATGTCCCCATATCCGTCTCATACCATCCAAGCTACTGATCCCATTACCTGAGCAGACTCTGGTTGCGGGTACTCTGGACACAGGCGTTCCTCTGAGCCCTGAAGCACTCAGCGGTCAGCTGCAGCTGCAGGGCCACAGACCTCAGGTCCTGGTCGTCACAGCTGACAGCCAGAAGCTCATCACGCAGTCGGGACAAGACCTTCAGAAGACTGGAGAACGCCTCCTCCTCCACAGCATCTCTGGGAGCAGAAAAAAAGTTGACCAACAATAAAACAGGAGGGACAGTTACTTTATTGCAGTGGTACCCAAGGAAAATGTGGAGCGAAACTTAAGAGGAACAGCTGTTTTTTTTGTCTGTTTGCAATGTAATACTTGGCGGTATTGCACCATCATTAGTAATTAGTTACACCTGTGCTTTTTCTGTCAACTCGAAATGACTGAATGCACAGAAAATTGGGACAGTCGTCTTTGCAAGTAACAGCTGAAATGAATAAGGCTTTATTGCAGATCTGTAGATGAATCTATTTAAATCCGCTTTTAACCTGTGATGCTAGCTATGTATGGTTTTGTCATCCCTTTTGCTTGTATTGTAATTGCTTTTATTTGTTTTTACCATGTAAAGTGCCTTTGAGTACCTTTTAAAAGCGCTATTTTAATATAATTAATGAACTTCCACCTTTCTGTTTATACACACAGAGAGGACAAGAACCAGGCCTGAGTAATAGGACCCGTTACGCCCGACTAATGTATTAACAGGATAGCTTAGCCGGTAAGCTAACACCCTCCGTTTCCTACCAAAAAGGCAGAAACATTATTGTCCGCACCTGTATTCCTTGTCCCGTAATGCAGCCGTGAATTTTTTTAAAACCTGCAAGTGTTCAGGGGAGTGTTCTTCATTCAAAATGCCAGCGATAGACGCCGAGATGTCCAAACTGCTGTCGGCGGTAGCTGCCATGTTTCCCTGTCTGCTTAGCTAATTCGTTTGGGCGAGACTTCCGGATAAATCTCTGCGCGCCTATTGGTTCAATCCAGGGCGAAGGCGGAGTCAGAGCATGTGCTGCTGTTTTCACACACAAGTCACTTGGAGCGATGCACGGTGACACATGTAATTTGTCTGTGTCAAAAGTACAGAAATGTTGATGTTGGAGTTATAGTAATTTATTGAGAGAAAACCAGGGTGATAAGAAGTTGAGATTTATCCTCATGCACGGACTATATCCAACATGACTCGAAGATAAAGTGTTTGAAAGTGTTATTTGGGCAAGTAGGCAGCGCCCATTACATGTATTATTGTGTACCTATACTTAGACCCACAATATGACATCCAATCATTTCTGAGATAGAAGTTCTGTACAGGCTGTAAGCTTGCAGCTGCACTCGCATATGAAATCCATTCACGTAAAGCAATGATTACAGGTCAGAAGATCAATTCATTGAGCCCAGACAAGTTGCGGGACAATGGTTGCAGCTGCAACAGCAAAGCGACAGTACAAGGCTTTTGGGATTTCCATGTAAAGTGGCGAATTTTAGATTACAGGAGTTACCTCCGCGTGGTTGTCCCCTGTGTTTTCACTGGCCAGGCACAGCACAGCAGTGGTGAAAGGCAGATCAATGTGGAAAGAGGGTTGATTATGGATAGTGAGAGCTATCCACCTCAAGCAATTTGTCAGCTTTACGATGAGGTATTCGAAGATCCAAACATTCCCAGTAAAGGATTCCCATAATTCATTCTTCTAAGTTGAATAACTGTAAATATCCTCGCAAACTGGGAGTGGTATGGTTGTGATGGGAAATCAGACCATACCAGATTTGAATTACAGGACATACTATCATTTTGTTTTTTTATTCTGGGAACCTCAGTTATGCTAAGTAACTAGAGGACAGTTGGTTTAGTCTGCAGTGGCAGAGGATCAAGCTCTTCCCAGTGAAAAACATGAACGCGATTAACCGCACAGAGTATTATTATTCACAGATGGCCGCTTAGTCTGATGGTACACAATCAATGTTGAAAGCAAGTCCATAGATGAAGCTTTTTATTATCAAATGAAGTCTGAAATTCGAGTTAAACTGGTACAGTGGTTAAGGAGATGAAAGCACCCTGTTAATCCATAACATCAATTTATTCCACTCTTATGAAAGGCATGTAACTTTCAACACATCTGGGATAGAGGTATCAAGTGAGTCTATTTTGTTGCCTAAAAAAATAACTTTTTATCCATGTTATCTGGACGTGGCTCTGTGAATTCTTATGGTCGGCCGGTCCACCCCAACTGAAACATCTCAACAACTATCAAATAGACTGGCAAACATTTGGTAGACATTTATGGTTTACGCATAACGTATCCTAATACTTTGGAGACTTTTTTTATCTAATGCCACCATTAGTGGCATTAGTTGCTAATAAGCAAATGTTAGCATGCTAACACACCAAACTAAAAGGGTTCTCATGGTTCACATTAGCATGTTTGCATTGTCACTGTTAGCATGCTGACATTTTTAACATTAAAATACATTATACTACATCACACATGAAAACATTTAACTTAAAGCAGTACAGCCTCACAGATACATCATTTGTAAACGTGTTTGTGTTTCATCTTTACATATTGTGTTGAAATTATAAATACTTATGACTTAAATAGGTTGTAAACTGATTCTGTAACTTTTTTCCGTAACTTTATAACTAAAACACTAAATTGACCAAATCCAATGATTTATCTTATCTTGCACACACAGTGGTTTTAAATGTTCAGCAAGTGGGGCGACTCCAGATATTCAAAACATTTGCCAAGTTATGTGCTGTATAAAGCTAATGTAGTATCGTTCAATTCCTGAGCTCAGAACCAGAACTCAGAGATGATGACCTGGATGACGAAAATGTTGCGATTGGAAACAACCCCTGACGTGACATAGTTCATAGCCACCTGCAACTCAAGGTCCCTGGGGCCAATGATAGGTTTCACCTGACGAACCACACCTAAAAGAAGAAAAAGACTCAATTTTTGGAGACTTATGAGTACATGCAATCATCTGTATATACTATTTAATAAAGGCTTTCATAAAGGATTGACTGCCTGGTTCCAAGTGATAGCCTATACTCTCTCCACTTACCCAAGAGCATGCCCTGGTGGGAACGCTTAATCACATCAAAAGAGAACTGGTCATCTGTAACCAGGATGTTGAAGTAAACATCGGTGGCACCGGGTACAGGAACAGGGTTAGCCGCTGCAACTGTCTGCAGGAAAACTATTTCTGTTGGAATAATTGTTTTAAAGTTTGTATTAGTCTGATAGTAGCGAACCACAGAGTGCATTTAGTCTTTCAAATAATATCACACATATATTTATGATATAATTAAACAATTGTTCTGTGGGTTAAAACAAGTAATTGAGTCTTGTCAGCGCTGTGTCAGGTTGGTGGATGGAAAGTTGAATTTCAATAAGGCAGCAAATTTGAAGCTACCGAGTTAGCCCTTTCCGCCCCAGGCTAAAAACTGTGATCAGAATAAACACTGAATATGAATATTTTATGTAAATAATTGCATTCAAGATTCATGTTGGATCTACTTTGAATGTTGAATTTAGGCTCCCCTTGGAAACCTTGACACAAAATACATTTTAATAGAACTGTGAAGGTGTCAAATGTGGTAGCTCACTACAGAAACAGTAATCTAACTAACCAGTTGAATCTGCCAGGTCCACAAACTTTTGCTCAAGGTAACTTTTACTCCATTATTACAAACAATTAAAAGTTATTCCCCATCAAGGACTATGGGAATCAACCAAATCATACGATACAGGCTACTACAACATATTCATGCACCATAGATCGTCATGCACACTATCATGTGCAATTGTAAATGCTGGTGAATGAGCCTTGCTGTACGTCCACCTTGTCTTACCTTTTGGTCGACGGATGTCTCTGAAGGTTGGCAGAGCGATGGAGATGTAGGTGAGGAACTGGATGGGAGAGAGACGGCAGCCGACGTCGTTAGGTTGGCAGGCCTTAACACAACGCCAATTGCCTGGAGTATCTTTTCTGGATCGGAAAAAGAAAAACAGAAGTCATGGTTAGCAGGCAAGATGGAAAGATGAAGAAAACTTGGGAGGACATGGAGATGTATAACATATGTGCCAAGGAAAGAGGAATGCACACAAAAGGAGAAGTGTGGGTTTCTCACAACTTTAACCTACACAGGAGACAACAGTATTCATTAGAAAAACGTTGACCACAGCCTGACGGTTGAGTTGAGCAAGAAGAACCTGGCAACACCTGAATAGCTACCATAGACCTCTATGGTTAACCAATGAAAGGGTGCCTTAACAAGGAGGCCAAACCCTGATCCCTCAGCCTAATATCAAGTTTGTGGGGCTCCCAGACATGAAGACATCAGCGCTTTCAATATGAACTTGAAAACTGCAAAGGGAGCAGAGCCATGAAATTAGCAGCAAGCAGGTGAGTCCAAGTTGTTCGCCCAAAGCCACAGACATGATTGTGTGGTATTCATGCCACGAAGGGAAGACGGGATTGTAGTAAACCAGGAGAGGGTAAGTAGGACCATCATTTGATGGGATCAATGACATCACACTGAAGTGCATGGTGGGCAAAAAAAACACAGTTTTGGCAAAATCTGCAGCAGAATAAGCATAATTGCATTTCCAAACGATAGTGTCTCTCCAAAATAACATACAGATAATATTATCTTTACATACAGCATTTCCCTATTTTTATATATTTGAAATAATCAACTTAGCATTTGAAAAGTGGGTGGTTATATGATACAAAGATTTAAGAGAATAATTACCTCATATATTTAATTTCAATCAGTGCTATGCATTAAACCCCCAAAAACCACCAGGAGGGAAATGGAACAGTGGAAAATTTGCCTGGCTGCATTTATCCAGCTGACCAACACAGCTACTGGCCTTTTGGTATCATTTACAGCAAATTAACTGATAACCACCCAATACCAACACTAAAAGCACTATCCATCATGTGAGCTGTAATGCTGCTCCACCACTAATTGAGCCCCCATGCTGGCTGAGCCCCAGGTGCCCATAAATAAGTGCCACGCTTATTTTTCTTTCTGTCCGCTAAGGCGAGGCCTGTTTGATCTTACGGTGAGGCCGCTTGGAACAGATCATAGGAAAACATTAGAAATTACCACAGCGGAGGAAGTGCGAGAGTAGTGGCAGAAACCATTGCCGGTGTGTGTGTGTGTGTGTGTGCTTGTGCTTGAATATCGAAGAGTAAAAAGTAATTTTTATCCGTCACTTTTTAATTCCACGATTCAAGCCCTTCTTAAAGGTGACACATTTAAATATTGTTTGATCTATTTAAATATATCAATTTTATAAATAAACACATTTATATTTAATGGGTTTAACACAAAATGTATGAATACTTTCATTTATTAGATTTATTTGGGTTAGATGGCGTGTGTATCAACTCAAAATATTTGTGTTTAGTTGGGGGACTACCCTTTGCGCATGTGCCAGATCACGTGCTCTCAGTCGTCTTTCCGAGTTTTTTCCTGACTGAAGCAAGATTCAAACCGACTCATACCAGTAACTTTATTTATTTTCTTGTAGTAGTTTAGAATGTACCTCGCTGTCAATGAAGGCTTCCATTCTGTAATAATGACCACAATATGTGGAACAGACGTGATAACGTAGCTAGCATAACTAGCTAGCAAGCTAGGTAGCCAACGTGGTTAGCATTATAGAGCAGACCAGAGATCAGGGTGCTGTCATTAATACGGCTTGGGCGCAGCGCCGAAGGCTTCCTTATGAACCGTGTGCACTAAAAACCAGAACGGAGATCAGTTAAACGAGCAGACTACGTCTCCCCCTCTCTAGCGCCATAATGTCGGCAGGCAGAGCAGGCCGCAGAAGGCCACTCTCGCTAGTAGTGGGCGTTCAGTTGTAGTGAGTTTAGCCACGTTTTCTTTACTGAAAAATATTTAATATGAATAAATCATGAGCTCATAAAACCGCTGAATTCCTCTCACTCGCGCGGGCACCTGGCGCATGAACACACAGCGGTGTTTTACGGCAGCAGCCATAGAAATAGAACGAGTAGAACGGACATTCCCATTCAAACCGACATAACAGGATCAGAGCAGCAGCCATTTGTATGTGAACCGTCGTCATTGTGAAGAACTGATCGATGTAGCGGGCTAACTCTTCTGTTATACTACGATCAATGCGCAGTGTTAAGCACTATTTTCTTTTGAACTAGTCAAACGACCAAGACAAACATGGATGCCCGTTCTACTCGTTGTATTTCTATGACCTTACGCTGTGTGAACGCAGGCAGGAGTGATGAGTTACTATGGTTACGGTGACGCTGTCAATATCACCACACTAACACATAGCATCATTATACTGTAATCATTTAGTTTTTTCAAGGCAAACAGTTTGATATTTTATTAAAATGACGGTCTTAATCTTATTTAACATGCTTGCATGATTTGATTTCTATTATCTGTAGCTTTAGTGTTGCTGTAAAAGATGAATTGCTAGTCCATTCTAAATGTTAACATTTTATGTTAAAAGCACTTTTGACTTGACTTTGTTTTACGTGAATTTTGGATTATTCCAGCATTTCCCACCACTAATATATTTATCTCATCTTTTGCAGTTTGATCAGCATTACCAAGCTTCTACAAGGATTTACATGATCCAAAGAGAAGGAGATGGGGAGCCAGAGGACGTGGGACTTGTGATCAACTGCATTAAAGCCCTGAACAACGTAGACGGTGTCATCATGGCGTTCATCATGCTTTGGGCTCATTCATGCCCTTGATCTAAGCTTTCCAGACAACCTCAAGTACATCTTGGAGCTTCTCCAGAAGGTCATAATGAATTTAGATGGGCACAAGCTGAATTCTAAGATACAAGAGCTGAAAAACAAGATGTTTGCACAAGAGGTGAACAACAAGTGACAAAGCCAAAGAACCTTGTCAGATCTTCTGGATGTTTTCTACTTTCATCTTCCGCCCAGTCAACGACAATCCATGACCTCATGGATGTTTTCCTGGTTCTGACATTTTGTAAACATTGACTAAGCTGCACAAAGGCAAGCCAGAGACTGTAAATTACAGAACTTTTACATGTGACTGCAAGCTTGGTTGAGTGTTTACGCACAGAAAGTCTTGCCCAATTCACCTCCACATCCTAACTAGTGCGACTACTCTCTAATGTCAACTTGCACGTCCATTTTCCTTGTTGTCTGATTGAATGACTCTCTACTCGAGTTGAAATGGACCCTAACATGGTTCAATACGCTGTAACTTCCATTGACTATGGGTATCCTTGTTATTTATAATCTTATCTTTTAGTTTGTGATTTTACTTTTGTAGCCCAAACGTGTTCCAAGTTACCTGTTTCTGCACATGATAATACATCATAGGCTATTCTTCAGTGTAAAGGAGTCCTTTTGTACTACCATCTGTACTAGTAGGAAAGAAAACAAAGTGTGTTGTGGAGCTGTAACAGGACTACTGTTTTAATATTTTAACATTTAAAAACAATGAAAGATGCACTGTATAGATCATTTTGGAGTTTTTGTTGCTATTATTTTCTGATCAGTGTTTTTGTAAAAAATAATTATATTTAAAAAATGAAATGCAGGCTCTAGTATCATGGATGGTCAAATGTTTACCATATTTAATGTATCGAGGTATTTTCAATAAAAACACCTGAACTAGGTTTTGTCTCATGTGTGTCTTAATTGGGGATCAAATAACATTTTTTTTTTTTTTTACCTGATTAATTAATTTCCAATTAATTAAACTATATTGAGTTGGACAAACATAAATCAATTTAATTCCATTAATAGTATTTTTTTTATTCAGGCTGTCTTTGATAAAATTGAGTCGGACTAACTAAATTAAATTATATTGCATGGATGTTCTTAGTTTAAGTTAGGTTTACATATATATATTGGATGGAAAACCTGCCCACAATTTAATTGAGTTCATCCAATGAGTTATTTTTTTGAGTGCACATAGAAAGTACACATAAAGGGAAGCTGCTGCAAAGACACGAGGTAGAGTGAGCTGCATCATGCAAATGAATGCACATGAACAATCCTGTCACAGTGTCGTAGAGTTCCTTATTAAAAGCTAATGAGCCCCATCTAGTGGTACCATGTCCTAATATTCTTCTGTATCTACTGCTACACCACATGCTGGGATAAATAACAAAAAAAGGCATTGAGTGTTTAAAACAGCTGAAAAACAAGAGATTGTTTGAAAGAAATGCATCCCCAAGACCACTTTGCATATACAAATGCAATTCAATTGGCAATTTCGACTTGTTGCTTCGATAACCAATCATTCACTGTAAAGTAAATCATTTTAACACCATGTTTGAGGAATATCTTTTGTTCTTTTGGGGGAAATGTGTTTAATTAAATTTAAATTTGAAGTTAGATGAGAAGATCCATACTAATATTCTCGGATGGATGCCGAGAAGAATTTAGCAATACAAATAAATAGATTTTTCTTTAATAACCACTCAAATTCACCATAACAGACTGCTGTAGCAGCATTTTAGTTTGGGGTGAATCAGTGTTAGAATTATAGATTTGCCCCTTATTTAACTGTGCCAAAGGGTAGATGGAAAGCTGGAGCTCTGACTTCTGCATTAAGAAAAATATGGATGAAAATGAAAACCACCTTTATAATACATGAGTGGTGAGTGAAAAATAGGGATAGACTTAAAAACACTCCAAACTATTCCTTTAAATTTCCCAGTTTTCTAATATGTAATTGTTCCCGAGGGCTGGATGGAGTGCTCGTGTGTGACAAACACAGCAATCTTGGCCATATACAGATGTGCTGTCCCGTAGCGAACCAGCCTCATCTCCACGGTCAGAAAAAAGTCTTGCGGTCGGTATAATGTACGGCGCAGTGAGATCTCTCCTCCGTGAGCGTGCTGCTCCACGACAAAGTATTCCTCCTCATCTCCGGAGACTATGCTGAGCATTTTGACTCCCGGCACGGAATTGGAGAGGTCCATCCGGAAAACAACAGCGGGGACGGGGATGTTGGTTGGAAAGCTGATGTTGTAGAAGGAGATTCTCAGCGGGAGCAAGAGACACGACGCAGGATCCCGCGTGAACTGGCAAGTTACTCGATCGCAATGGCTGAAAGGGGGAAAAAAATGAGATACTCATTGGATGGATGGCAGAAACGGCTGCAGGCAGGGGTATAAAAAGAGGAAAAGAACAAAGAGAGGGAGTAAATGACGGAAGTAGGAGAGTGAGAAAAGAGTTTTGTGACCGTAAACTGCAGGCAAATGTCATAAGCAGTCCAAATCTGCATGACAGGAAATGTGTGCAAAATGAGAAGGACGGAGTCTTAATACTACACTAGAGTAGTAAGATGCATCATGCTCAGCTGGGGACAATCAACCCTTTCATTCAAACAGCCCGCCATTAACAAGTTGCCATCAACACTCACCCCTGCCCTGTTTGCCGGAAGCTTTGAGGACATACAAAGGACAGACAGCGAAATCCTCCCAAGATGTTGAAGCAGCTTTCAGAGACAGAACAGGTATGGGTCCCTACTGCACATTCATCAATGTCTAAAAACACAGGGGGGAAGCAAAGGTTACTCATTAAATCGAAAATAACACACCGCCACTTGTTTTAATGGCAAGGGTACCAAATGTTTTGTCTAAGTGACCTTGGCATGTGTGTCCATTGTGTGCGATGGTGTAGCCTGTGGGTGGGCAGGTACAGTAAAAACTTCCTGGGGCGTTGGAGCAGCTGTAGGAACACCCATGACTTCCAGCAGGCAGAGCACACTCATCAATATCTGAGAGTAACAGACAGTAAAAGGTCATTAGAAATACTCAGTGATGTGTTTATGTGACATGTGATCACTTCCGGGGTTGATTTGCAACATCACGAAGCACCATGAAGTCCAACAAGCACCTTCACACGTTATCCCATCGATGTCATTCAGCTGGTAACCACGGCGGCAGTAGCACTGGTACGAGCCATGGATATTTGCACACACCTGGCTGCAAGGGTTGGCTGCACACTCATTGATATCTGTCGGCACACAGGCACAGAATCAGACCTCAAAATGTGTCGCATGAGGATTCAAACCAAGTCTATGATGCAATGTGAATTACATGAAGCTGAGATGAGCCTGAATGAATCCATGAAATGAGGAGTGATGTTACCGTCACAGTTTCTGCCGTCGCGGGACAGTTTGAAGCCAGTGGCGCAGCTGCACTGGTAAGACCCCTCTGTGTTGTCACACATGTGGGCGCAGAGTCGTCCGGCATAATGCCTGCACTCATTGATATCTTAAGAACACGGGGGACAGACCATGAATCTGAGAGCCACAACTGACTTCCACTTTCCACTTGTCTCGTGCCACTTCTTTCTCCTCTACTCACTTGAATTTATTCACCGTAAACAATATTTAATTTCACAGCTGATATGCACAAAATATTACCAATGATGCAAAAAATTATGAGTTTGTACTGCACCTTCACACCGTTTGGTCATACTGTTGCGGAAGAAGCCAATTCTGCATTCACAGCGGTACGTGCCCACCAGGTTGACACAAACATGGCCGTCGCACACATTCCCTGTACGACACTCATCCACATCTGTAAAACATGAAGGGGAGAAGTTACATGTCTGACAAAGGGAAATTAAGGTGACTTATAATGATTTCTGGCCGCAAACAAAATACTTTAAACACAGGACATCATTTATTGTGACAGTATTCACCTTCACAAAGCGTGCCGTCCTGAGTTAGATGATAGCCTCGTCCACAGGTGTATGAGTTCCTTAGACAAGTGTAGGAGCCCACTGTGTTCATACATGTGTGGTCAGGCAGGCAGGTACTGGTATGGGCCACACACTCATTAACATCTAATGAGGAAACACATAAAGCAAAGCCAGCTTAACTTTTACCGGGGATTGTTTTTACCCGAGTGTGACGCTAAGCTTACCGATACAATTGCCGAGGGCGTCCCGAATAAAACCGTCTGAGCACGTCACTTTTGGGGAGCAGTAGAACGAGCCTTGTGTGTTGGTGCACAAAAAGTCTGGTCCACAGTTATGTGTCCCCAAAGTACACTCATCTACGTCTGGAACAGGCAAGGAGGAAAAGATGAAGAAAGCATAAATATTTTTATTGACATGAAATACTGTAGGCTATTGGAGCATCATTTTTAGGATACTGCATTTGACATGCTATGTATTAGGACATACTAACTGTGCCTTCCAATACCCATACTACCATACTACCTAGTATGCCAGAAAAAGATTTAGGATGCCCCAATACATGTCAAAGGCAGTATGTTGAAAGTACCAGAATGTTCGACTACATCCGATCACATTTTGCAGTGTGTAAGCCAGGATGCTGTTTTGGCTATTCTGACCCACAATCCTTTGTGCAGCAGACATATAAGCAAGAGGGTCAAAGTTCAAGGTGCCATGTTATGAGGAAGTAGTATGTCCCAACTGAATGCACACTGCATGCAACAGTGCGTACTTTGTGAGAGCAGCTGCAGTATGTACTAAAATTCAAAATAAAAAGTATGTGATTTGGAAATGCAGCTTAAATCTTTTGGCATACTAGATAGCATGGTGGAATGGGTATTGGAACGCACAGTCAGTTGTGTGGGTGTTGAAAGACACAGCGTATGCTAATGTTTGCATGCTAACATTGTCACAATGATAATGCCAACATGATGTTTACCATGTTCACCATGTGAGTTTAGCATGTTAGCATGCTAACATTTACGGCGGCTGATGGCTGCTTAGAAGGGCTACTTTAAGAAGTAGGTACATTACAGCGACGCTTTCATTTACATTACTCACCTTCACAATTCACTCCATCCTCTTGCAGTTGATAACCACCAAAGCACGCACACATACCGTTACCATCACACAACTGGGAGCAGATGGAGTCTGAAAACAGCAGAGACACACGTGAAGAAGTAGACATCACTGTATACAGTGTGAGTCCTACATCACAGGTATCATGTCACTGGCTGATGAAAGGCAACGCCACCAAGAGGCTGGTGCCTAAACCTCTTACGTCTCTTCTTATAACAATGAAGATCACATTAAGAAATGAAGGTGGCAAACCTGTACAGGTGTCCAATCCCCCCTTAGGCTCGTCCGTAGTGCTGGGCTGAGGCATTACTTTCACTGGTGCAATGGAAGAAAAGGCCTCATTAAAATTAAATTCCCTGAATAGCAAGCACAGGGTGAAACACTTCAGCACCTCATCACTCATAGGAACTCCACAAAGCTCTGTGGCCTTCCCATTGGCATGCTCTTATTGCTTTGGCCTTCAATCTACATCAGCAAGACACTTTTGCTTTTAAATCACTTGGCACCTAATGTGTGCAAATGGCCGAGTATACAGATTATTTTGAGTGTCACAGACAGCCAGTAGCCATTCTGTCTAGATGAGACAGAGTGGAGCCAATCAAGACACTGAAGACTGGAAGCACAACATTGGTTACATCTCTTACCATTTGTATTGGGATCGATTTCTGCTGCTGTGGTTTTGTCGCAGCAGGCTTTAGCTGTGTCCAAACACATGTTAAACAGAAACAACCCCTGGAACTCGCAGCTCGAACCCCGGCTTGCTGTGATCAGGCCGAGCATACAGCAGTCACAGCACATCTGAACAGGAGACAGGGAGGGTGAAACAGGAAGAAAGGCAGCTGATAAAGAAGGAATCTTATCTCTTAAGTGATATTGTCATAAAATCTAGGTTTTAATTTTTTAGGTGTCTTGTTTGTCTGCGCAAGAATGAAAAGACGTGTAAAGGTCGAAGACATTGACATCAGGGAGGAGATAACCTTAGAGATTTGGGTTTTCCAGAATTCTCCTTGGAAGAAGGGCCTCTCACAGGCCCCTTGCTCCTTGGCTATCTCGATGCCATCGTCACAGAGTTGGTGTCCTACTGCTGCTGCACAGCACTGCTCCTGGGTGATCCTGTAAATAAACGGCACACATTTAGCTCATCCAGAAGAGAAACTGCATCCTTTGATCCGTGAGGAAATAGCTGTATAAAGAGCATGTGGAGCAATAAGTAACCCACCTTAGCTTAAAAGACATTGTAACGGTCAGCAGCTACTTTGAAACAAATTCTTTTTATATTTCCCGCCTTTCCTCTCCAAATGTTCCCTCTACTGACCGCCATGTGTCGACCAGGTGTTCCTCTATTTCATCAATCACACCCTCCATGTTCTTACACTCAATCAGGGCCATTTAGTGTTAAAAATGCTCCAGGGGGCCACTTAACGCCCGTCCTTACTGTAATACTATGTGTCAATCCTCTCCTGTAGCAGGACGGATACCGTCAGAAACGCTGGCTGACAGGACACACACATTTCCCACAGGAAAACAGCACACACTCATTTGAAGAGGCCAATGTGATATATATTTGTACCCCGAGGAAAGTTTTTGAAGAATAAACACAACAAACTTCATGCATTTCCTCTGTACTGCCCCGTCCTTGGCCCCTGAGTCGCATTCTGAGACCCTCTCTTTTGTGAAACCAGGTGTTGCTTACCTGCAGGTGTGGGAGGAGGAGATGAGGGGGATGATTGTACAGTATTGTCCTCCCAGGGCCCAGTCCTTCCCATCCTGACAGCACTCCTGTTCAGTAGGAAGCTGATTCTCTGAGGATTAAACACAGAGCAGAGGCATGATGGAAAAATATCACTGCTGCCCCTAAGTGACAGTTACTAAATCAGATTTAATTCAATTGGGTTCACACTCTCAGATAGACGGACAGTACTTAGGAAATATTACCACGCAGTACCTCACATAAGGATATAATATGCCCCTAACATGAATAGTGTATTAAAGTTGTTCAAACCACTAACAAAGACTAAAATTCGGCATTTCAATGCCAAAATGTACATTTGCGTCCTACCTTGTCCATGCAGAACTCTGTATAAAGAAAACAGAAGTATTGTCCACTGTGTCATCGCACTCACTTTCAGATGTTTCCCCCACCGATCGTCTAAATGTCAAGTTTATTTAACATTACCGGGATGATCGGCGGCTGAACGGCAGCAGTGGATGGTGTGTGTGTGTGTGTGTGTGTGTGTGTGTGTTTGTGTGTGTGTCTCCTCTGTGAAAGTGTCCCGTCAAGAAGGATCTCAGATAGAGCTGCAGGAGAGGCGACTCAGGCCTCGATTTGTGGAGTTAGAGATTAGAGGGCGGTGAGGGCGGACCTGTGTCCAACCGTCAGGGCTTTTGAATTATTCAAACATGGTCGATATTTGGATTAAGTTGATGCGACAATGCGCCAACACTAAGCGATTCCAAAGTGGATGTTGCCAGATTAAAAGTTAAGTACCTAACACAGATGAATTTAAGAAAAGTCGGTTAAAACAAGAGAAAATTCATACAGACCGGTAACAGAAAAGATAAATGAAACTAACTTATAAAAATAATAAAAACATGTATTCAGTAATTCCGGCCAACAAAGTGTCCACAATTCATTTTGTGAACTCTTTTTTAATTTAATAATGATTGTTTTTTTTAAAGAGGTTTGGTTTAAATTTGAAGTGGTTTCTTATTTAGAAGTCATAAAATGCAAAAGTATGAAGTCATTTATGAATTAAAAAAAGCTGAAGTTAGAGGGTTAGTATAAAAGAAATAGCATTACTTTGTACAACTTAAATGTTTTGGTTTTCTCTTTTCATCTTCTGTTAATCAGCTTGTGGCACCTCAAAGTGATCTTGCGACCCCTTGTGGGGATTCAGAGTGTTTGAGAACCTCAACTTTTTTCAGGGTGTAGCATCTTATATTATCTCAAAGAATAAATAAAAAAACAACAACAAAATAAAGACGACAGTGGGAGCAAAGAACAACTACGATCTACATTTAACCCTCTATATTATGAATACTGAAAATGCAGGTAATAACATTGTTTGCAGAGTTCTTTACAGCTCCTGTGTATCCTCAATACATAATAAAAGTGTTAATATTGGACAAAGTTATCTATTCCAGAAAGGTTGAGGTAACTGAACCTTTTTCGTTCTGTGGGTCTAATTGCACACTTTCATTGCTTTCAGTGAGGGAAACTAAACAACAAGGCGTAGGCCTAATCTTATGTAAAAGTAATCATGCTGCAGAAGAGCAAGGACACAATTGGGAGAACACACACTGATGATTAGAAGGTGATAATCATGTCTCTGAATTATCTAAGAGTGCTAGCAGTAAAGTCTGAAGAATTGTTCTCCCGATAAAAACAAACAAAGCTGCTTCATGATAAAACATTGTTGAGATTTGGCCTTCAATCTACATCAGCAAGACACTTTTGCTTTTAACTCAAATCGAGTGTTTCTGCAGCAGCTCTGTCCTTACCAACATGTTTTGGGTTTTTCACCTGAAGCCAGCTAGGCGACAAAAGCTACAAGCCACAGCACCGGTTGGCCCTAAATTACCATTTGGCAAGGTGTCTACAGATTAGCCCGGTAAATACCCCTGCTGGGACTTTTTGTTTTAAATTTTAAAAAATTCTGGGGGTGTAGCATAGCACATCCGAATATAAAGATTTTGAGTCACCAGGTTTTAAAATAATCTCTTTAGCTGCTGTTTATCCTTTCTATTTAGCAATACTGCAGTTATAAATGTTGATAATCTCCAACAAATGGTCATGGGTTCCCCAATTTCTAAAAAGCCTTTATAAAGTCTGTAGTTAATAAGAGGGGTAAATAATTGGATTTTGGTCCAGATCATCTGAAGCCTTTTTCTAAATATAAATGGTCTTATAAGTCAATATGAGATTTGACATCCTTTCTATACAAAGATTGTTCTTGTTAATTGCTTATATTTTTCTTCTATGACGTATTAGGGAATTTTATAAACCATTAAAACTTTTATAAAGCCCTTATTAGGTGGCACCAAATCATATTGTGCTGTAAATCCCTTGGCACCTAATGTGTGCAAATGGCCGAGTATACCGATTGTTTTGAGTGTCACAGACCGCCAGTAGCAGTCTAGATAATACAGAGTGGAGCCAATCAACACACTAAATACTGAAAGCACAAATAGCAAAAAGGAAAAATAGCACATTAAGCAAAGCCAGCTTAACGTTTACCCAGGGTTTGTTTTTACCTGAGTGTGACGCTAAGCTTACCGATACAGCTGCCGAGGGCGTTCTTAACGAAACCGTCTGAGCACCTCGCCTTTGGGGTGCAGTAAAACGAGCCTTGTGTGTTGATGCACAAAAAGTCTGGTCCACAGATAGGTGTCCCCAAAGTACACTCATCTATGTCTGGAACAGGCAAGGAGGAAAAGATGAGAAAGCATAAATATTTGTATTGACATGAAATACTGTAGGCTATTTTACCTGAAACTAAAATTGCAGTATTGTTACCTTGGCAATTGTTGGCGTCTTTGAAATTATACCCGGTGTTACAGCTGGTTTCCGTCTGACATTGGAAGGAACCCTCTATGTTAATGCAAACTTGGCCAAAGACGCAGTTGTGACTGCCAGTCAGGCACTCATTAACATCTGAGGAGAGAGACGTCCAATCAAAAATAAGAAGAGCAGTCTATCCGCATAGTAAAGCATTGTCAGTGGATGGGATGTAGTAGAAACATAATTTTTAGGATACTGCATTTGACATGCTATGTATTAGGACATACTAACTGTGCTTTCCAATACCCATACTACCATACTACCTAGTATGCCAGAAAAAGATTTAGGATGCCCCAATACATGTCAAAGGCAGTATGTTGAAAGTACCAGAATGTTCGACTGCATCCGATCACATTTTGCAGTGTGTAAGCCAGGATGCTGTTTTGGCTATTCTAACCCACAATCCTTTGTGCAGCAAACATATAAGCAAGAGGGTCAAAGTTCAAGGTGCCATGTTATGAGGAAGTAGTATGTCCCAACTGAATGCATACTGCATGCAACAGTGCGTACTTTGTGAGAGCAGCTGCAGTATGTACTAAAATTCAAAAGAAAAAGTATGTGATTTGGAAATGCAGCTTAAATCTTTTGGCATACTAGATAGCATGGTGGAATGGGTATTGGAACGCACAGTTGATCGTTTTCTGGCAAACTAGTTGTGTGGGTGTTGAAAAGCACAGCTTATGCTAATGTTTGCATGCTAACATGTTCACAATGATAATGCCAACATGCTCACGTTTAGCAGGTATGATGTTTACCATGTTCACCATGTGTGACGCTAAGCTTACCGATACAGCTGCCGAGGGCGTCCCGAATAAAACCGACTGAGCACCTCCCCTTTGGGGAGCAGTAGAACGAGCCTTGTGTGTTGGTGCACAAAACGTCTGGTCCACAGTTATGTGTCCCCAAAGTACACTCATCTATGTCTGGAACAGGCAAGGAGGAAAAGATGAAGAAAGCATAAATATTTGTATTGACATGAAATACTGTAGGCTATTGGACATGTGATGGCTATTTTACCTCAAACTAAAATTGCAGTATTGTTACCTTGGCAAGTGTTGTCGTCATTGAAAATAAACCCGGTGTTACAGCTGGTTTCCCTCTGACATTGGAAGGAACCCTCTATGTTCATGCAAACTTGGCCAAAGATGCAGTTGTGACTGCCAGTCAGGCACTCATTAATATCTGAGGAGAGAGACGTCCAATCAAAAATAAGAAGAGCAGTCTATCCGCATAGTAAAGCATTCTCAGTGGATGGGATGTAGTAGAGCATCATTTTTAGGATACTGCATTTGACATGCTATGTATTAGGACATACTAACTGTGCCTTCCAATATCCACACTACCATACTACCTAGTATGCCAGAAAAAGATTTAGGATGCCCCAATACATGTCAAAGGCAGTATGTTGAAAGTACCAGAATGTTCGACTGCATCCGATCACATTTTGCAGTGTGTAAGCCAGTATGCTGTTTTGGCTATTCTGACCCACAATCCTTTGTGCAGCAGACATATAAGCAAGAGGGTCAAAGTTCAAGGTGCCATGTTGTGAGGAAGTAGTATGTCCCAACTGAATGCATACTGCATGCAACAGTACGTACTTTGTGAGAGCAGCTGCAGTATGTACTAAAATTCAAAATAAAAAGTATGTGATTTGGAAATGCAGCTTAAATCTTTTAGCATACTAGATAGCATGGTGGAATGGGTATTGGAACTCACAGTCGATCGTTTTCTGGCAAACTAGTTGTGTGGGTGTTGAAAAGCACAGCTTATGCTAATGTTTGCATGCTAACATGTTCACAATGATAATGCCAACATGCTCACGTTTAGCAGGTATGATGTTTACCATGTGAGTATAGCATGTTAGCATGCTAACATTTACAGTGGCTGATGGGAACTTCATTAGTTTTGCAGGTATTTTGTCAAAGTGTATTGAACCAATTTAATTCCTAACCTGCTGTCGGCGCTAAATAATAAATGAAGGCATCACACTAGGGGGGCTATGAATGAAGAATTTCACGACAATCCATCTAATAGTTGTTGAGATATTTTAGTCTAGGCCGAGCAACAGACTGGCACAGTGATATTGTCATCACCAGAGCCATGCTGCTTAGAAGGGCTACTTTAAGAAGCAGGCAATTATAGCAAGGCTTTCATTTACATTACTCACCTTCACAATTCACTCCATCCTCTTGCAGTTGATAACCACCAAGGCACGCACACATACCGCTATCATCACACAACTGGGAGCAGTTGGAGTCTGAAAACAGCAGAGACACACGTGAAGAAGTAGACATCACTGTATACAGTGTGAGTCCTACATCACAGGAATCATGTCACTGGCTGATGATAGGCAACGCCACCAAGAGGCTGGTGCCTAAACCTCTTACGTCTCTTCTTATAACAATGAAGATCACATTAAGAAATGAAGGTGGCAAACCTGTACAGGTGTCCAATCCCCCCTGAGGCTCGGCCGTAGTGCTGGGCTGAGGCATTACTGTCCCTGGTGCAATGGAAGAAAAGGCCTCATTAAAATGAAATTCCCTGAATAGCAAGCACAGGGTGAAACACTTCAGCACCTCATCACTCATTGGAACTCCACAAAGCTCTGTGGCCTTCCCATTGGCATGCTCTTATTGCTTTGGTCTTCAATCTACATCAGCAAGACACTTTTGCTTTTAACTCAAATCGAGTGTTTTTGCAGTGCTGTTCTTGCCGACATGTTTTGGGTTTTTCACCTTAAGCCAGCTTGGCGACAAAAGCTACAAGCCACAACACCAGTTGGTCCCGAGTTACCATTTGGTAAGGTGTCTACAGATTAGCCCGGTGAATATACCCCTGTTACCCAGTCTGTCTGCCTCTCTGGTAGTGATCTGCTCCATGGCTTCCACATCAAGGCCATTGTCCAGTTTACTACACAACATGGCTGCTGTCTGTGCTCCTAGTAACGCTGCCTGGATTGATGTCCTTCTGAAAACTGTCTCCTTTTACCTGAACAAATGAGGTACCACTTTCAAATAAGCTACCCTTAAGACAGGGCTTGTCACTGAAGGAGAGATCTCCAGGTCTTGGGGAGAACTACTGCATGTGTGAAAAAGTTGTATAAAAGCTTTTGTGGCTCCAGAGGGACCTGCATGAAATCTGATGAATTGCCTCAAGTGATGTCACATGAGTCAACATCTGTTGGGACTTTTTGTTTAACATTTTTTTAAATTCTGGGGGTTTAGCATAGCACATCCGAATACCCATCTGAACTGTCAGTGGTTGTGTTGAACAAATGTCAGGTCACCAGATTTTTTTTAAATCTCTTTGGCTGGTGTTTATCCTTTTCTATTTAGCAATAGAGCAGTTATACATGTTGGTAATCTACTGACAAATGGTCATGGGTTCCCCAATTTCTAAAAAGCCTTTCTAAAGTCTGTCGTTGATTAGAGGGGTAAATAATTGGATTCACAAGTCAAGATTAGATTTTACATCTTACAAAGATTGTTCTTAATTAGGGAACTTATAAACCATATTAGGGAACTAAGTATTAGGGAACATTGGTTACATCTCTTACCAGTGGGTTCAGTTTCTCCTGCTGTGCTGTTGCCGCAGCAGGCTTCAGCTGTGTACGAACACTTTCTGTCCAGCAGCAACCCTTGGAACTCGCAGCTGGGATCCCGGCTCGTTGTCATCACGCCGATCATACAGCAGTCACAGCACATCTGAACAGGAGACAGGGAGGGTGAAACAGGAAGAGAGGCAGCTGATAAAGAAGGAATCTCATCTCTAATGTTATATAGTGAAAAAAAACGAGGTGTTCACTTATTAGGTGTCTTGATTGTGCGCGCAAGAATGAAAAGACGCGTAAAGGTCAAAGACATTGACATCAGGGAGGAGTTAACCTTAGAGATTTGGGTTTCCCAGAATTCTCCTTTGAAGAAGGACACGTAACAGGCCCGATGCCCCTTGGCTGCCTCGATGCCATTGTCACAGAGTCGGTCTCCTACTGCTGCTGCACAGCACTGCTCCTGGGTGAGCCTGTAAATAAACAGCACACATTTAGCTCATCCAGAAGAGAAACTGCATCCTTTGATCCGTGAGGAAATAGCTGTATAAAGAGCATGTGGAGCAATAAGTAACCCACCTTGGCTTAAAAGACATTGTAACGGTCAGCAGCTACTTTGAAACTTTCAAATTATTTTTATAATAAAAATGCTTAATTTCTTCATGGGCAAAAAGTCTCCCCGCCCCGCCTTTCCTCTCCAAATGTTCCCTCTACTGACCGCCATGTGTCGACCAGGTGTTCCTCTATCTCATCAATCACACCCTCCATGTTCTTACACTCAATCAGGGCCATTTAGTGTTCAAAATGCTCCAGGGGGCCACTTAACGCCCGTCTTTACTGTAGTTACTATGTGTCAATCCTCTCCTGTAGCAGGACGGATACCGTCAGAAACGCTGGCTGACAGGACACACATATTTCCCACAGGAAAACAGCACACACTCATTTGAAGAGGCCAATGTGATATATATTTGTACCCCGAGGAAAGTTTTTGATAAACACAACAAACTTTGTGCATTTCCTCCGTACTGCCCCGTCCTTGGTCCCTGAGTCGCATTCTGAGACCCTCTCTTTTGTGAAACCAGGTGTTGCTTACCTGCAGGTGTGAGAGGAGGAGGCGATGAGGGGGAGGAATGTACAGTCTTGTCTTTCCATGGCCCAGTCCTTCCCATTCTGACAGCACTCCTGTTCATTCGAAAGCTGATTATCTGAGGATTAAACACAGAGCAGAGGCATGATGGAAAAATAGCACAGCTGCCCCCCAATAGCCAGTTACTAAATCAGATTTAATTCAATTGTGCTCACACTCTCAGATAGACGGACAGTACTTAGGAAATATTACCACGCAGTACCTCACATAAGGATATAATATGCCCCTAACATGAATAGTGTATTAAAGTTGTTCAAACCACTAACAAAGACTAACATTCGGCATTTCAATGCCAAAATGTTGCTGTTTTTCTTACTTTGTCCATGCAGAACTAGAGGGCGGTGAGGGCGGACCTGTGTTTAACAGTCAGGACTCCTGAATTATTCAAACGTGGACGATATTTGGATTTATTTGATGCGACAATGCGCCAACACTAAGCGATTCCAAAGTGGATGTTGCCAGATTAAAAGTGAAATAACACAGATGAATTTAAGAAAAGTTGGATAAAACAAGAGAAAACTCATACAAAAATAATTTTGTGAACTCTTTTTTAATTTAATAATGATTGTTTTTTTTAAAGAGGTTTGGTTTAAATTTTAAGTGGTTTCTCATTTAGAAGTCATAAAATGCAAAAGTATGAAGTCATTTATGAATTTTAAAAAAAAGCTGAAGTTAGAGGGTTAGTATAAAAGAAATAGCATTACTTTGTACAACTTAAATGTTTTGGTTTTCTCTTTTCATCTTCTGTTAATCAGCTTGTGGCACCTCAAAGTAATCTTGCGACCCCTTGTGGGGATTCAGAGTGTTTGAGAACCTCAACTTTTTTCAGGGTGTAGCATCTTATATTATCTCAAAGAATAAGATTTAAAAAAACAGAATAAAGATGACAGTGGGAGCAAAGAACAACTACGATCTACATTTAACCCTCTATATTACGATTACTGTAAACGCAGGTAATAACATTGTTTGCAGAGTTCTTTACAGCTCCTGCGTATCCTCAATACATAATAAAAGTGTTAATATTGGACAAAGTTATCTATACTGAAGTTGAAGTGTCAGTTTGACGTCATGTGAGTTCCAGAAAGGTTGAGGTAACTGAACCTTTTTCGTTCTGTGGGTCTAATTGCACACTTTCATTGCTTTCAGTGAGGGAAACCAGCTAAACAACAAGGCGTAGGCCTAATCTTATGTAAAAGTAATCATGCTGCAGAAGAGCAAGGACACAATTGGGAGAACACACACTGATGATTAGAAGGTGATAATCATGTCTCTGAATTATCTAAGAGTGCTAGCAGTAAAGTCTGAAGAATAGTTCTCCTGATAAAAACAAACAAAGCTGCTTCATAATAAAACATTGTTGAGATTTGGCCTTCAATCTACATCAGCAAGACACTTTTGCTTTTAACTCAAATCGAGTGTTTCTGCAGCAGCTCTGTCCTTACCAACATGTTTTGGGTTTTTCACCTGAAGCCAGCTAGGCGACATTGGTTACATCTCTTACCATTGGGTTCAGGTTCTGCTGCTGTGCTGTTGTCGCAGCAGGCTTTAGCTGTGTACGAACACTTTCTGTCCAGCAACAACCCTTGGAACTCGCAGCTGGAGCCCCGGCCCGCTGTCATCACGCCGATCATACAGCAGTCACAGCACATCTGAACAGGAGACAGGGAGGGTGAAACAGGAAGAGAGGCAGCTGATAAAGAAGAAATCTTATCTCTTAAGTGATATTGTCAGAAAAACTAGTTGTTGATTTATTAGGTGTCTTGTTTGTGCACGCAAGAATGAAAAGACGCGTAAAAGGTCAAAGACATTGACATCAGGGAGGAGATAACCTTAGAGATTTGGGTTTCCCAGGGTTCTCCTTGGAAGAAGGGCCTCTCACAGGCCCCTTGCCACGTGGCCATCTCGACGCCAATGTCACAGAGTTGGTGTCCTACTGCTGCTGCACAGCACTGCTCCTGGGTGAGCCTGTAAAAAAAACGGCACACATTTAGCTCATCCAGAAGAGAAACACGCACCCTTTGTCAGTAACCCACCTTAGTTTAAAAGACATTGTAACGGAATTTTTTTTTTCCCCACGGAGGGTTCGTAGGTCTAACAACAAGTCTCAGCTTCTGCAGAGCATGCTTCACACAAACTGAATGGATTGTTCCAGCTGCACATTATCTTGTATCCCCCCCGCCCCTCGCAGGCATACTCCCTTTTCGGAGGGAGCTAGGATGTCAAGGCTGGGTGCCATGCTTTGACTGTTTGTCTAGCACACAACGTTCAGAGTTAAGCGGTACAAGTTATATCGAAAGAAGAACATACTGATAAATTGCCACAACACTATATGTGTCAATCCTCTCCTGTGCCTTACAGGACACACACATTTCCCACAGGAAAATGACACACACTCATTTGAAGAGGCCAATGTGATATATATTTGTACCCTGCGGACATTTTTTGATGGATAAACACAACAAACTTCATGCATTCCCTTCCGTACTGCCCCGTCCTTGGTCCCCTGGGGTCGCATTCTGAGACCCTCTCTTTTGTGAAACCAGGTGTTGCTTACCTGCAGGTTTGGGAGGAGGAGGCGGAGATGAGGGGGAGGTTTGTACAGTCTTGTCCTTCCAGGGCCCGGTCCCTCCCATCCCGACAGCACTCGTGGTCAGTAGAAACCCCATTCTCTGAGGATTAAATACAGAGCAGAGGCATGATGGAAAAATAGCACAGCTGCCCCTAAGTGACAGTGACTGAATCAGATTTAATTAAATTGGTACTTAGTATTGGAAAATATTACCACGCAGTACTTCACATAAGGATGTATTATGCCCCCCAAATGAATAGTGTATTAAAGTTGTTCAAACCACTAACAATGACAAAAACTCAGCATTTCAATGCCAACATTTAGCAGTGCGTCTTACCTTGTCCATGCAGAACTCCGTATAAAGAAAACAGCAGTATTGTCCACTGTGCCATCGCAGATGTTTCCCTCACCGATCGTCTAAAAGTCACAGCTGTTATTTAAAATTACCGGGATGATCAGCGGCCGAACGGCAGCAGTGGACGGTGTGTGTGAGCGTAAGTGAGTGTGTAGGTGTGTGTGTGTGTGTGTGTGTGGGGGTGTGTGTGTGTCTCCTCTGTGAAAGTGTCCCGTCAAGAAGGAGAACATCTCAGGACAGGCGACTCAGGCCTCGACTTGTGGGGTTAGAGATTAGGGGGCGGTGAGGGCGGACCTGTTGTGGGTACATCCCAAATCTCTTCAACGCATCCACGTTTTCCCTGCGGAGAGAGGAAACGAGGAGATACGCTCTGAAGAGAAATGAGACGTCCTCTCCACTGTGGAGCGTCACGTGAAGCGACGCCTGTTTGTGATGACTGCGGCCGCTGATGGACAACAGCTGGAGAGACTTTTGTGTCTGCACACAGGTGAACTGCACTTATACTAATGAAGACACAGTTATCATCACTGCCAGGGTGGAGATGTTTTTCACACTGCATTGAGTTTTTACGTCTGTGTCCTACCGGCGGAATGCGTTTGTCTTATTCATTCATTAATTGCGTCTGTATGTTTTATGAAATTCTGATTGGGATGCCATTATAAAATAACCCAGACTATGATTATGGTTTCTCTAGAACACTGGAATTAATTCATCAGGCTCCATGTTTCGGGGAAAATTGACAAAATTGAAATGATATAACTCGTCATCAAACCCGACACTCAGGAATGATCAGTGACTGAATGGAAATGATGACAAAATACGTAAAAAGTAGTTCATCTCTCCAGCTCTGTCTGACTTTAATTGTCTCCATAATAAAAGTTATTTAGGGAAATATCAGATCATGAAAAGACAAATCTTTCTAATAAATGAAGAAAGTTGTTCAGACCTACAATGAACATCTATTTTATCCAGATGGTGAATCAGAAAACTAATCAAATATAAAACGTGACTTTAATCTGTGATCTGTCTTCAGTCTGATATTGAGAACAATCAGATCAGTCCGATCGGCTGCACCGTCCAATCAAATAACTGATTGACAATGAGGGGGCGTGTCAGCCCGTAAAACACTTCCTGGGAGGCTGCTCTCGTGCGTCCTCGCTCCTCAGAGCACAGAACTTCTAAAGTTAAGAGGGTTAGTAAAGAAAAAATATATAGACATGTATATATATTGTTTTAATTTTCTGTTAATCAGCTCGTGACCCCTTGAGGGGGTTTAAGAACCTCAGCTTTTTTTTCAGGGTGCAGCATCTTATATTATCTCAAATAAAATTAAAATAAATAAACAGAATAAAGATGACAGTGGGATCAAAGAACATACGATCTTTATTTCACCCTGTTTATTACAAATATTGTAAATGCAGGTAATAACATTGTTTGCAGAGTTAATTTACAGCTCCTGCGTATCCTCAATAAATAATAAAAGTGTTACTATTGGACAAAGTTATCTATACTGAAGATGAAGTGTCAGTTTGACGTCATGTGAGTTCCAGAAAGGTTGAGGTAACTGAACCTTTTTCGTTCTGTGTGTCTTAATTGCACACTTTCATTGCTTTCAGTGAGGGAAACTAAACAACAAGGCGTAGGCCTAATCTTATGTAAAAGTAATCATGCTGCAGAAGAGCAAGGACACAATTGGGAGAACACACACTGATGATTAGAAGGTGATAATCATGTCTCTGAATTATCTAAGAGTGCTAGCAGTAAAGTCTGAAGAATTGTTCTCCTGATAAAAAAAACCCCAAAGCTGCTTCATGATAAAACATTGAGATTTAAAATGTTCTAAAACAACCAAGCATCCAACCAAAAATCCCATTATTTTTACATACAGCTGTCCTTTAATACTAACAAAATAAAAAATATATAGTAAAACGCAATAAAACGTCATTTGTTAATGAGCCCAATGGCTCGTGCAAGACAGCCAAAGTCTATAAACACCAAAATGGAGGCATTGCTATTTACATCGAGACGTCTTGCATGCATTACTAATCCAAAATCCTTTCTCAATTTGATGATGTCGACTTACAAATGATCTCATGACTAAGAAACCCATTTTTTGTGTGCTTTTCAGTTTTGTCATAACAGAAAATAACAACCTATGTTACAGTAAAATTGTAACCTCTGTCCAGCGAAAAAAGCTCATTTACTCCCTTCAATGTGCATCTACTGGATGACTGCTACTAAATAAGTCCATTTAGCATAGCAGTACCTTTTTTCCTATTGCAAATGTAACATATTCAAAAAAAATTGTGATTGCGAAATGTCTGATTGCAGCAAATGTCGGTCCCCACTGGGGCCACTTCTGCGGAAGACTGAAATCATCCATCTTGTCGACAGCGTCTCTCTGCTGTGATCTATCCCTCCTCCTCTTTAGCTGAGTCTGCAGGAGCAGACTCCTCCTGGGTTTCGGGCGGATCCACAGCCGTGCCTGTGGGGAGCTCAGGGCTCTCCTCTTTTGGGGATTTGGGAGGCTCCTCTTCTTTTGTTTCACCATCAGCAGCTGGAGAGCTTTCCGCCTCCTTCGCAGGACTCTCCTCGTCCTGCACCGCGTCCTGCTCTGCCTCCTCGGAGGGAGGCGTGTCCCCCTCGGCGGGAGGCGTGTCCCCCTCGGCGGGAGGCGCGTCCACCACCTTGTCGTCCGCTACCTTGTCGTCCGCTACCTTGTCGTCCGCTACCTTGTCGTCCGCTACCTTGTCGTCCGCCCCCTCTTCACTCGCGTCGACCGCCTTCTCCTCTGTTTTGGACCGTTCTTCCTCCGCAGGGGCCGCTGCTTCTTCCAGAGGCGGCAAGTCCTCCTCCACAGGCGGGATCCCGTTTCCCGCGGGACTTTGTGGTTTGTTGTCTTCAACGGGAGCCGTGTCCTCCGCCGCCATCTCTTCCTCTTCGTCTATCTCCTCCTCCAGGGGAGGGATCATCTGTTCTTCCCTCCCTCCGGGGAACAGCGTATCTGGGTAGACCAGTTTCAACTGCTCCTCAAAGTAGTCCTCCAGGTACAAGCCTGCGCTCCCCACTTCGGAGGTCGCCTGTACGATCAATGCACAGAAACAGGAATTAAAGAGTACTTTATTATACGACAGTCATTTTGCAGATAACTCATATAGAGTGATGTTTACCTTGTAGTACTTTACGCAGTTGAAAAATATGAGCCGGACGTCTGTGACGAACCCCTCCGGACCGTTATAACCGTCTCCCTCCTGCGACTTCGACTCCAGTCTCTTCTTGACAATCGACAAATCCATCGGGGTCTTGATCAGCTCTTTGTACCGCTTTGTCTCCTACATTAAAAAAAAGCAAAAACAATTCAAGCACCTAATAGAACTGATACGACGAATATCCACTTTCAGACAAATACTTTTTATACTTAACAACTACAAGTCAATTCTGGTAGCAATCCCATCAACTAGAGTAAGTATCAGCAAGAAACAGCGCAGCCTTTCATTTATTGACAACGTACTGATGGAGTAGCAGCCTGCTGGAAGTCCGTGCTGAAGTCATTGCAGAACAGACGTAGGAGCAGCCTCTCACACCTCTGCATATTAGAAGAAGAGGACGCATTAGATCAAACATTTAAGTGATCGGGTTATGGAGAGGAAGTTGTCTCCCTCAAGAGGCCGAGACTCGGATGGAAAACAGTGAGAAGGACTATAAAAGCAGAACGACGAGGCTTAAGTAATGAAGAATATCATGCACAGAAACTAAAAAAAAACAACAGCTGAGTGAGCGTACCCTTCTTTCAATAGGGGGGAACACCTCAGAGACGGGGTCATCCTTGCTGTCACAGTCGTACTCCATCTCAGGAGAGGTGAGGTCCCGGCAGAGCGAACAGAACCACTCCCCACTGTGGAGAGACGTCAGGACAGGAGAAGCTGTTAGGACTCATGGGTCGGCAAACTACCGCTGAATAGGATCATATCAGACCGCTCAGGGTTAGTCACCGAAAAGACCTGGAGAACAGGTTCATCAGAGTCCCCGTCATCAATGTACATTTTGAACGATTGGTCTTTTTTTGCCAATGGTGTTCTGGTCTCGTCTAATCTGAGAAGTGTGCCTCGTTTATGAAAAGTAAAGTTCTTTGAGCCGAATACTTAGAAGCTTCGTTGGTTTTTGAGATACGCGTCTCTCACCTGGGGGACTCATTCAGAGCGGGAATGTGGCAGGCCAGATGAAAGACTTTGGGACACTTGTCGCAACAGAGCAGCTCCCCCCCGTTCTGACAGACGGCGCACCAGTCCTCGTTAGGGTCCTCCTCCGGCTCCGCTCTCTTTTCGGACTCGGGCTGCGCCGCGGGCTGCGGAAGCTGCTCTGTGGCCGCGCTGCTGGACTCCGCTCCGGCCTCCGACCCGGGCGCCGGGACCGGCGAGGGTACCTTTAGCTGCTGCCGAGGCTTGGACTGAGCCCCGGTGCTGCTGTCCGGCAGGCTGGAGCCGACGCTGGACTGCACCTGTAGGGCGAATGAAAATGTAGGACACATGCAGTTGGATACAACTGGTGCAGGGGGGTGCAGGGGCCCGTTCGGGAAAACATGCCCGTTAACATGTTAAGATATGAACAATATTGAATTATGTCATTGTCCTCAGAAATAACTTACAAAAGGCACCCAAAGCACTTACAAAAAAAATGCAACTCAACTGTAAACTACTTACTGTGTACTTATACTTAAGTATTAATATATTTACCCGACAGAGAACTATTCGTTTCACTAACAATTAATAGTTTTAAATAGGCCTTCTTCTTCTACCTCTGCCTATACCGACATTCCCAGTTACAGAAAGGGTGGAAAGTAAAGCAAGACAGCGTTTGACCTTTAAATCACTAAATCCGCTCCTAAAAACACAACCACGTCGCGGTTACTCGTGTTCAGACACGTTGGTGAAAGAGTTCATTTCCAAATAAGCGTATAAGTTGCTTGTTTTGACATAACCACTGCAGTTATAAAGTGTTATTATAGCATTAAAGTTTTATTATTAGCGTTATAATTTAGCATCAAATAAAGCGGGGAAATACAGTCTTACACACAGGGGGGGGGTGGGGGGACGGGGACGGGGGGACGGGACACAACAACCAAGTGGCAGCTTAATCTGGTTCCATTCTGCTTCCAGTTAGCTATTCGCTCGTATGAAGAAAGAGTGAACAGTGAACTTTTGTCAATGATCCGTGGTCTGCCCTCTGCAGACCCCCGAAGGCCCGCCCCCGCTGCTGAGCACTTGTTTATACACTTAAATGTATTAAAAATTGAACGTGACGTGTGTCCAAATTGCACCAAATTCTAAAAAAGTACTCCCATGGATCTCCAGCAGGACACCCGCCAAGTGTGAAGTAGACCGGAGGAGCAGTTCTCTTGAGATTCTTTGCTTTATAGTAAAATGACTCAGAGAAATAGAGCCCAGACAGTGGGACAGTGAGCATTTGGCATTTCAGGACATTCTGGACTCGTGCCCCAGTAATTCTCTTACAAATCGAACATCATCCTCGTCCTCTGGTTCGTCCTTGATGACGATGACGGGCCCCGGGGACAACCGCCGTCGTCGCTTGGCTGAGGGGGCCGATGGAGGCTCAGAGCTCTGCCTCCAGGAAGTCGTCCTTCAACGAAGAGAGAGAGAGAGACAGAAGGGAAGCTTGTGACCAGGATATAGTTGAGAAAAGAGAGTGTTTAAAGTTTGTCCTCTGAATCAACATAAATGGGACAGATTTTAGGATCTTTTCTTACCCCGTGCCTCTGTCTGAGGACGACGGTTTGGCCATTGGGGAGTTCTGCCGTGCTTGAACTTGAGAGAAGAGGAAAATAAATCTTTAAACGGTTTGGAAGTCGTCCTAAATTAAAGACTCATTTTCACACCAGGATAAGATCTTTGGGGCTGTTGTTGAATCAGAGCAGCGATAATGACCTAATGTGTGATTAAACACGCTGGTTTTATCCGCAGTTGCTGCGGCCAGACTCGGACCAAAGCTGGGTTTGGGAATAGAGATGGTGATGGAGGGGACAGATCCACCAGCCTCACTCCTCTTCAGGAAGGAGGACTCCGTTAGGCCCCGCTTTAGGGAACAAGAACAAAAACAGGGTGTAATTACTGCTTTGATAAAAGTGACACAAAACCAGCCTAAACCGGAGACGTTCTCCTACCAACCTGTTGTAGTGACATCTGTGCAGCTGCTGCAGCAGACATGGGCTGCGGGTAGCGGGACGTACCCTGCAACACATCCATGGGTTTCGGGGGGAAGCCGGAGCTATGGATCAGATCTCTCAGCGACTAGATGGAGAAAAGAATGGAAGTTGAAATGAACAGTTTAAAAAGAATAAGTTTAGGATGAACTTGTCCTGATTGAAGGCGGTAAACGGTTAACAGTAATAAATACCATTCTGCTGTTATTACACAGTGACAATAAAACTAAATGTTTTTTTAAGAATGAAGTCCTGATACAAGAAGCGAGATAAATACAATCTAATAGAACAAACAACTTGATTCACCCGCTTTCATAAGATAATGTTTTATCAAAACTGATATAGCAACATTTACGTCAATGAAACTCGTGTGATTACAAAACAGGAAGTGGGCTGAAGACAACACCAGTGATGGGAACGCGATGCCTTCCTGAGTCATTTAAACTTTAACTGCTTACGTTTGCACTCTTATCTTTCTACTGGCACTAACCTACCTGAGCAGCTGGGAACCCGGGGTTGTGGAGCATGGACGATGTGGGGCTTCTAGGGTTGGGGTAGGAGCTTCCGTATCTGCGCCCCGGCTGGCCCAAGCTTGGAGGGCCTTGGGCGGAGGGGGACCCTCCGTGGGCGGGTCTGGTTGGGGGTGGAGGGCCGGGGTGTCCTGGGACCCTGACATTTTGGTACCAGGACCAGTGGTTGGGGGGGGGCTGTCTGCTGGGCTGCTGGGCAAGCTTATCCACCTTGGACAGAGGAATAACAGTCAATTCCATTCTATTCAATGGAGTAGATGACAAATAAACGCGTAATATTCAGTATGTGACAGTAGTGAGCAAAAAGCATAAAGGACGATTTCACAAATTTGACTAGAGCAATGGCTTTGTGTTTTTATATTTCACTGAATATATAGAAATATATGTATATATATATATATAATATATACATGCATCTGGAGCTGAGCCAACGTGCTCTGTCTCTGCTGAGCCGAGACGGAAAGACCTCCAGTGGGCACTTCTGCTCTGGGACCTGCCTGCTGGTTGGGGATGGGGATGGGCGGCCGGGTCTGGCCCCTCTCTACCACCAAAGAACCTGGAGAAGACAAGCAAACCCATCAAAGAATACATCAGGTATGAAATCATGTAGCGCAGGTCCCCCAGCTCATCTCAAAAGAGAACCGGTCGACAGACAATAGAATTAAAATAAAATCATACAGGTGTTTCCAGCCTCTGGTGAACTTAATGCTGCTGTTTAAGACTACCGTCTGTAGGTTGACATTCTCTGTCAAAGGAGAAGAAGTGGTTCACACACATGTGGTAAAACAAGAGATAACAGAGAGGAGAGGATTATGTTGTCTGAAAACATAAAGATTAAAAAAATGGTTTTAGACCAGATATCACTAATACACTGGAAGACTGAGATGCAACAACTATCTTGTTTACTACATTCAAGAGCGCACTGACGCATAAAGATTAAGTCAAAGTATAGGATGACGTCACCAACGGAAGCCTTTCTATGGAACTCTCCTTCAAACTGCTGCGCACTCATTACTGTGAACGATCTCATTCAAAATACTTTCCTCTTTCTTTCCTTGTCTTGAATCTCAGCTGCTGATGTCGTTATTCTATCATTCAAAGATCAACAGTAACTTTTCTTCACAGCGTGCAGCAATAATATGAACACAAAGGTAACGAAACAAAAACACCGTGGTCTCACCGAGGTCTACGTTCGTGGCCCAGAAACCAGAGCGGCACTGAAAGCGAACAGAACTCTGAGGGACGATGGAGGGATTACAGCTCGCTCTCATCAGGTAATGGATCTGATAAAGGATCTAGAAGACCGAACAGACAAAATATATATTTACATACTATTTCTACAGCGACAGAAAGTGCACGGAACAATTGCACGCTGCTGGATGTTAAAGCCACTCACCAGTCTCTTGCAGTACAGCAGGGCTGTCCCGCTGTGGCTGGCTGTGGCCCATTTAGTAAAGCTGATGACGTGGTCTAGGTGCCTGCTCAGAGAGTTGACGTCGTCTTGCTGCTTTTTCAAACCCAGCTCATGGTCTTTAGTCAGAGCCTGTGAGGAAATGTTGTCATGAATGAGAAAAAAAAAAAAAATGTATTTCACATTTCATAACTGCCTTTGAAACGTCATTAAAAATGTACCTCAAGCTGGTTAACCAGAATCTTTCCCTTCCTGTTGATCTCCATGATCAAGCTACAGATGGACTTCTTTATTTCATTGGTGACCGACTTCCGGTTTTCCTCCACTTCATGGAGTCTGTGACAATGAATTTTAACGTCATCAACATCAGTTTTTAAAGTGATTAAAATATGATTATTACTATACATAGTAACTCATCCATGTCACAATGTTCATGCAAACAAATATGCTCATATCTGAAAAAACAAAGAAACATAAACTCTGATGAGGTCCCAGCTGTAGAGGAGAACTTTACCCGGTGCTGATACAGCTGGACACGTCCTCGATGGCCTTCCTTTTCTCTTGCAGCTGCTGCGTCATGTTCTCCAGATGCTGCTTGTGGTTCCTGTATGCGTCATCCAAAAACTGGTAGCTGGACAAAAAACAATACGTGCATATTCATTATTGAAACAGCTGTTCTTGTTCTTTTGGTCCAGTTCAATCTACTCCTATCGCCAATGACGACTTATGACTGATATGACTTGTTTGGATACTAACATGGTTTTGAGATAAATACATAAAGCCTCATCAAACCTCGCAGCTGCGATCATCAAACATCAAACATGGCTAAATTATCGACAACGCTGTAACGAGCTGAATCACCATAGCCAGTTGCAAAGGATTCATATTTATGGAAGATGAATAGAACAATACAATACTTTCATTTTAGAGGGAGGGGGGGGGGGGGATAAAAAAACAGCCTACTTGTGATCCTTGTGCTTAAGCAGTTGACAGTCCCGACATGTGAGCCGGTCACACGTCTCACAAAACAGCTTCAGTGGCTCCTGCTTGTGGATGTCACAAAACACAGGCTTCTGTGTGGACATACCTACTGCTTCTGTGATACATACATGGAGGGAGGGGGGGGGACATAGAGACATGTAAAGTCACCTTATGCGACATTAAATGTTCGCTCAGCTTTTTAAAAACAACTAAACAATCATCACATTTTGCCAGAAAACGTTTGCCGACATCACCGGAAACTCATCTGGTTGGTTGACTGCAGAGCTTTGAATATTTAACAGCACTCTATCACTAAAGTACAGAATGGCCCATGCAGAATCACTAAAGTACAGAATGTCCCATGCAGAATCACTGAAGTGCAGCATGCAACATTTGACTTGTTTTAGGTTCATCTAATTACAGAGTAACTGCTGTTTTTCTGCCGTGTACCACGCGCACACACACTACCTGGAGACATCTCCTCCTTCTGGCGTATGGTGTGATCCCTGGTGAACTTGACCCTTTGGTGCGCCTCAATACACGTCACGCACAGAAACTCCACGCACTCCACGCAGTAACCGGTCGCCTCTGTGTTGTCGTCGCAGCTGATACACAACTATCGACGACAAAAGTTAAAGAACAAATGAAAAGAAGACGGGGGCGGGGGGGGGGGGGGTCATAAAAACTGTTTGGAGACGAGCGGCTCGGGATAGGACAGTTAGGGCCTGTACCTGGCTGGACTTCTCCACGGTGCTGCTCGGCACCTCAGCAGAGTCCTTGACGAAGAAATTATCCAACATGTCCATCTCCCAGCATTCCTGTCTGCATACTGGACATCGAACGGCACCCACTGAAGCAGGAGAGACAAGATCCACTGTTAAAGGCATCAGCTCACAACCGCCGACAAGCCTTTATTGTTTGAAACAAACACACACATGTGGGTGACGTGACACTAGGAATTCACCAAGGAGTTTAATATAATATATACAGAGAGATAGGCAACAGATGTGGCCGTTTGAGACTTGAGTTGTACTTTGTGTGAGTTCAAATTAGCACTTGTGTGTCTGCTTGTTCTGAGTGACATGCACATGAGCTATTCTCACATGATTTGGTGTCGACTTGACCTTGTGAGTCGCGCCTCGGGTCTGCGCTCCTGAAGGGGGCCGGGAGACACCTCTTGCAGAAGGAGTGAAGACACGGCAGCAGTTTGGGCTCTCTGTTGTGGAAGCTCAACTTGCAGATGGGACAGGTGTCCATGAGCCCGAAGGCGCCTTGCGGCTTCAGCCTCTCTTCCTCGGCCGGCAAACTTTCCGCCTCGTTTTCCACAATAATGACAATGTCGTCGTTGTCAACATTTTCGGCACTTTCATCCATTTTGTTTCACTGCCCCGCTTCCCTTTCAACCAATCAATATAGCGTTACGATTGAAAACAAAGGATAGCCTATTCCTGGTTTAACAAGCCGGAGAGCGAATACACATTCTTGATATTATGCATTACAACATTAAAGGCGTGGACAATTCATCCTACAAAATGGTTTATTAAACTGTGCGACAACAGTTTTAGTTGAAGTGCAACTATTAATTCTTTCCGTTTGGAAAGCTAAATTAGCATCGTAGCCTAATTCAACAGCACCTTATTACAGGAGCCATAAACAATTAAGTCCCCGGTTTGAGGCGTTTCTTACTCATACCACAAGAGAGATAAGAGCGTATAGTCACTTATGACTTACATTTACGCTACATACATAGTATTTTGAAGCTCATATGTCCATGGGAAAGGCGGCCATCTGTGCACTCTTTACAGAAGGCAAAAACACAAACCAGATATTACCCAGGCGGCACTACGGTTCTTTAAAGCTACAGTGCCCGGTTGGGGCCAAACTACATTCTATGGGCAGACAACTTGAAGTTCGACATTTTCAACCAGTGGTGTAAAAATATTGAGCCCCATTTAACGTTATATATTTAAAATAGTAACTATTAAACCTCGTTGTACGTGTGAATGCCTTATATTGTGTTGGTTTATCTGTTAGATATTATGTTAGTATCACTCTCTCAATCATTTGCCAGTTAAGGTGGGAGGATCCTTCTTCTTCTTCTTCTTCTAGTTTTACGGCGGTTGGCATCCATCTTATTGGTGCATTACCGCCACCTTCTGCTCCGGAGTGTGGATCAGACAATAAACTTACACTTACCCCAAATCCTGTCACTCCTGTCTCAGGTTTCTTAGCCCCGTCTGTATAAATCTGTGTATAATCATTGTAGTCTTTCATTACATGATATTCAAATGCACTTACCAAATCAACTATAACTTTTTCTTTTCTTTTGACATCTAACAAATACCAGTCTATATCAGGCCACACGAGTGTCCATGGAGCCATCTCCGGGTAAACTACGGAGGGGCTTATACTCAGATGAAATACTTTTAATTCCCTTGCAATGTCATTACCTACCCGACCAAAGTGATCCCTCTGACTCCTCCCATTCTCCCAGACCACCTGCAATACTCCTTTTGCAGGGTGAGAATCATTGTGTCCCTGTAAATTAGCCCAGTAGTTTGCCATTAGTTGCGTTCTCCTTAAATCCAGCAGCATTTCTCCCATTTCTACCTGCAGTGCAGGTATTGGCAATGTTTTAATTGCTCCACTGCATACTCTCAATGCCTGTGCCTGAAGCACATCTAATTGACCAATTAGAGATTTGGCTGCTGATCCGTATGCTATGCTGCCGTAATCCAACACAGATCTAATCAAGGCCACATACATGGTTTTTAATGCTGAACAACTGGCTCCCCACTCCCTACCAGTCACACATCTCATCACATTTATTACTTTTTTTGCATTTTTCCTCTATTCTCCTGATATGGTCTGCCCATGTTAACCGTGCATCAAAAATAACTATAACTATAAATAGCCCCATTTAACGTTATATATTTAAAATAGTAACTATTAAACCTCGTTGTACGTGTGAATGCCTTATATTGTGTTGGTTTATCCGTATGTTAGTATCACTCTCTCAATCATTTGCCAGTTAAGGTGGGAGGATCCTGGAGAATGCTCTTTGTATTTGGGAGGAGTCTTTGCTGTGGTCAAAGAGCAGCAAAACAGGCTACATAAACTGTTTCAATATGTGCAATTTAGCACATTTAATGCAGCTGTTTTAATTAACACTGGGGAAGTTTGCCGTAGACGACTCACACTTTGAAGAGCATGGACTTGACCGCTGTGAGTCACTCCATTCCTCTGAGTGATGGAAACAGCATGCCTTTAATGGGACTCGGAACTTATGGGGATCCCCGCACGGTAAGACACGTTATTTAACCAGATTACTTTACTGGACATTGATTAATAACTTACATGTAAGTCACAATATCAAAATCACTTTTCAATCTAAGTGATATTGTAAGATATTCACTCATGAGATTTTTCTTTTTTTTGATAGACCCCTAAAGGAACTGCATACGAATCAGTCAAATTGGCAATTGACATAGGGTACAGACACTTTGATGGGGCTTTGGTGTATTTCAACGAACATGAGGTGGGACAAGCTATAAGGGACAAAATTGCAGATGGAACTGTGAAGAGAGAGGACATCTTCTACTGTGGGAAGGTTTGCAAAAGTTTGCTTTTTTTTTGTGCGAGCGTCTGAAAAGTGTAGCTTTTGCCTTCAACACATTTACAACAACTAATACATTTTCCATCTGCACTGATTATGCAGTTGTGGAACACATTCCATTGCCCAGAATTGGTTCGACCTGCTTTGGAGAAAACGTTGAAGACATTACAGCTGGATTATGTCGACCTCTACATTGTAGAGATGCCCACAGCCTTTAAGGTATGCGTGTATGTCATTTCTTCTTCTTTATTACATTTTATTGATACTCATTGCTGTGAATTATAGTCCAAATCATTTCTCCTCACTGAATATTTTTCTTTTCTGAAGCCAGGAGATACATTTTACCCCAAAGATGAGAATGGGAAGTACATTTATCACGAGACAGATCTCTGTGCAACATGGGAGGTAAGAACCCACAGTGACACAGTAAATATCCGGTTTTATCCTTGATTTTAACTCTTGAAGTGAAAGGATTACAGATAATTGAACCCAAAAGCACAACTCTGAGACAAAAATACAAGTTTAGTTATTTTACTTGAGTTCAGGCAGAGTCAAAACCGGGAGGTCAGTCAAACAGGCGAACAAATCCAATAAGGGACAGGCAAAAATCCAAAGGTCAAAAACGGGCAGACAGGGTCGGAACAGGCAGATCAGGAACAATACAAAGATACGCTGGAGAACTTGGCAATAACACACAAGACAATCTGGCAGCGAACAAGTGCAAGTGAGGGGACCTAAATAGTGAGGGCTAATGAGGGAATGGGCTGCAGGTGAGATGGGTGTGGGGGACCAGGTGAGGGGAATGAGAGGTGATCGGGTGTGAATGGAAGGATCTGAAATGACAGGAGAGTTAATAAACAAGCAGACAGGATGAAAACAAACTAATATGAAGGGGAATTCGTGACATGAAGTCCCTAAGTGCCTGGCTGGTCAGCACATTTGGCAGAACTAGCTAATTTCATAAAGCTTGTTTTTGTGCTAACGGTAAATCTCAACACATTTAACAATTCTAATGCTTTGATAACATGTCCTACATTACATCTAAACTGTTGTAACCATATTTCACAAACACATTTATATCTAAAAAGTTATGAAAATATTGTTGTGACAGGCTAATTGTCTCAGAAAAACCAATGTGACGTATTTGTCACAATAAGAACATTAGTAAAGAGCTGCTCAATTGATTTAACTGATTACATTATTTTTAATTAAAATATGTTCTGTTGTTGAATTCAAAATACATTTAAATAAATAAAATATTGTCAAATTGATTAAATTATTAGTTAAATGTATTATGACATATTTTTTGCATATCAGTAAATAAAACAAACAAACAAACTATATTTAATTATCCTATTTTAGTCCTTATTCAAAGTAATTTCTTTTTTTTGGCAGTAAGGATTAGAATGAACGATGCAGTGTTCAGGATGCACTGAAGATCACCCAAAGAGACATTTTTGTCTTTTAAAAAAAATCTGAAAAAGATTTTTTGGTTAAAACTAACCAGAAAAGTTGTAATTTTGATCTGTGTTGTGGAAATGAAAATAAAAAGGGATTTCTTTGTTACTAAGCAAAAAAAGCCAGGTTGATTGATTTTCCAATGAGGAATACATTTACACTAAACGCCCATTGTGACATATATGTAACATTTCAGATATTTGCCTCTAGGGGGTAGTATTGAGAAATTATTTCAGAAACGTGTTCCACGTGGTTCATTTAGTCTGTGTTATATCCCCTATCATTTTCCTTTAAGGAAAAACTGGTTTGGGTTCTTATGGGTTAAGGAGAAAACTGACTATAATTTGATAATTAAACATGAAAATCAGCTCTGCCTTTTGTCTCGGCTCAAGTCTACAAATCCATTTACTCACAACCACAGACTCCCGAGGTCAATGACACAGAAAGAGAATAGAAATGTGCTGAAGGTCAGTCTCCTGTGTTGTGTGCCCATAAAACATTTCTGTTCAAAGTCTAATTTGTTGCTTTATGACTGTGCTCTTTTTGTTATGTTGTGGACAGGCTTTGGAGGCTTGCAAAGATGCTGGGCTGATAAAGTCTCTTGGAGTATCCAACTTTAACAAGAGACAACTGGAGCTGATCCTAAACAAACCTGGGCTGAAACACAAGCCTGTGTCAAACCAGGTAGGGAGACCGGCTAATAGCACACTATGTTCTGGAGATAAGGCAAATCAAATAAATATATTCAATTTTGGATTAAAGACAGAAAAGAAACTTCAGACAAACACAAGAAAATGCCCCATGTCAGTGACTAATTATTATGCTAAACAAATAGAATATGAAACTGTAGCGACGCCCTAAGAAAACTTGGTTGGCAAATAAACACTGACTAAGACTCATATGAAGTCTTTCTTCAGCAACTGACAGAAACTATTTGTGTTTTTTCCCTTTTTTTTTTTTTAAATACAGGTTGAATGCCATCCCTATTTCACTCAGCCAAAGTTGCTTGAGTACTGCCAGCAGAAGGATATTGTCATTGTGGGATACAGCCCTTTGGGGACATCTAGAGATGCATCGTGGTATGGGAGAGAAATGTTATCACATTCAGTTAATGTCAGTGGGTTCAAGGATATGACCATATGACCACGAACTTACAAAGGTAGCATTTAATGAAAATTTTATTTGCATCATCATAAAATGCCAATCGTTTCAACAGGGTAAACCTAAAATGCCCCCCATTGTTGGAAGACGAGCTACTGACATCAATTGCTAAAAAGCACAACAAGAACACAGCCCAGGTGGCGTTGAGGTTCAACGTGCAGCGAGGAGTGGCGGTCATCCCAAAGAGCTTCAACCCTGCTCGCATTGAAGACAACTTTCAGGTTTGTTTGTCTTGCACCAGTTTAGACAAACATTCAGCATGCTGGGAGAGCCTGCAACAGATCCTCTAGAAAAACAGGAAATATATAAAATGTGTTGTTGCAGATATTCGACTTCTCTCTTTCTGATGCTGAGATGAAGGCAATTGAGGGATTGAACAAGAATATTCGTTTTGTGGAGCTTCTCATGTGAGTATGGCAGGCTACATACTGTGAGTTATGTTTCTGTTCCTGTAATAAACAAATAAATTGTATTTATCTTGTATTGACTCAACAGGTGGTCTGATCACCCAGAGTATCCATTTCACGATGACTACTAGATACCATAGATGTCAAGACTTCAAATTTGATCAAATAAGATGGCTTGTTCATTTTGTTGCATGCTTTTAAATTCTGTACATTTAATTGAAAATATTTTTGATCGTGTATTTCATGAAATATTTTGATGTATGATTTACTTCAATGATGATAGCGATTTTAATAAATAAAGACCATATTGTTTTCTATTTTCATTGCAAGCCTTTGTGATTGATTTAAAGACGGAAGTGGAGGATGGCTCCTGCCGTTTGTACGCTGTTCAAGAAACCGCAATCGCTCATTGTTGTTGTATTGTTGCAACAACGGCTGTTTATGAATGTGACATTTTAGATTGAGCATTAAATAGCAAGTTGGATCACGTATTCGGTTGTAATGTAACATACTTTTTTCCCGTCGTTACTGCGAAAAGAGATCCCCTATAAAAATAATGCTGCCTTCACGTGCCGTAGGAAATATTCCAGTTATGCCCATTGAAGTGTCTGGTAAAGTGGTACAAAGGGCTGTCAAAAATGTTTTTAAAGGTGAACAGTTGCTCAATGTCTGACATCTAGATAGTAGCCGTACCATGTAAGGTTGTAACAAGTAATGCGACCACGTGTGTCCTTGATTATAAACAGAATGCCATTGTTTACACTGCCTTTTATTCAACCTGCGAACTCGGAAGTAGTACAAACGTTTCCGAGTGTTGTTGAAGGCACCATAATAGCTATCCAACCTTGCTACTTGTAGCTAGCACGTTGGCTAATGCGGATACAACACCCATAGACGACGTTATATTATACGGAAAAAGACACCCAGCAGAACAAAGCAAAAGGATTATAGCCTTTTTATATGTGATTCTGAGTAACCTACTGAAGCCATAGCAGACTGTCCTGCCCAACGGACTTTCTCAGCTAACGTCAATGTTAGCTGCGCAATGAGCAGCGGCAGCTAAGCTGATTTTAGCCAAATTAGCTAGCTGTATGCTAGTTTTTCATTGCCTCGAATGATTCTATGAATGAGGGTTGTCGCACGGACAGGAGGCATCAGTAAACAATGTACGCTTGCTACTTAGACTCCTCCTTGTTGTGGTCCAGCTCGGCTGGTTCTAGCTGCCAGATGCTCAAAGAAGTGGACGTTAAGCCCGGAGAGCGAGTGTGATTACGTTAGCTAATAAACATTACCAGCTAACCACGGGACTAATCCAATCCGATAACTTTGTTGGGAATGCATCATCACGAAGAAACCATGCATTACACAGGTACACAGACGTAGCAATGCTAGCTTGCGTAACGTAATATCGTAGCCAGCATTGTAACGACAGAGCCGGGGTGTTTTTGTTTCCAATGCTTATTTGGGAATCCTGTGATCGCCCCTGGCCCAAGTCCTGATTTTGTGGAGTTGTCGTTTGCGAGAAGGAACGATGGCGTTTCTGACTAACCCTGCCCTCCGTCACAGGTAGGGGAGTGGTGGTGAAGACAACCCTAACCCTGGCCTGGCTTGTCCCCGGCCCGCTGTTTAAGGATGATGGCAAGACATTGATCATTAGCAGCTCTGTTGTTGTATTTATGCAATCACCTTCGAACCAGATTATGACTCGCGACTGGGATGCCATGTCATTGAAGTGAATAGTTATTCGAGATATTTGAAGGATCACGATGGACACGGAGGAAGTTCCCCAAGACGAAAATTATTGGAAATAATCATGGACTGTTGAGCTCAACTGGATGCATTTTATCAAAAACAATTTTTTTTAAAAGTGTGTTTCACTGGCACCACACCAACATGTCGGCATTTGCTGAGTTCGTCCCCCCTCCAGAATGCCCGGTTTTTGAGCCGAGTTGGGAGGATTTCTCGGATCCTTTAGGATACATCAACAAGATCCGACCCATTGCGGAGAAAACGGGCATCTGCAAGATCCGACCCCCCGAGGTAAAGTCTCATCTTATTTTTGAAACAAACATGGAACCAAAGTCTTCGATGGTTTGCCTGTTGTGCTCCTGCGTAGATAGAGCTGGTTCACCAGGGCCTGCGTGGGATTGTGCGATAGTCAACGACGTTAATACTTCCCATTAGAGGTCAAATACGGATTAATTTATTTTGCACACAACAGCACACATTTGGTACTTCGGTAAACTTTGTTTTTTTCTTTATTATCCAGAAAAGTTTTTGGACAAGTGGAATATATTGAAGAGTTTTCGGTCACAATTCTTTTGTTTTTGTTTTCTTCATCGCTAGCTTAAGTTACAGCACAGTGATTGTTACTGTTAGCTGCGAAGATGCGACATTGGGCTACATGCGGGCCTGTGGCTCCTGTCACAATATAAACCAACATGTATGCTGTAGTTATATCGAGTGCATTTACATTTTTTAGGACCTTTTTAAATCTTGAGGTGTGTCTCATGTGGCCAGCAAAGCACCGACACTCTTTCAGGACAGACGTAATTACATATAGAAAATACTAGCTTTAAATGGTCGTTATTTATACAGAGGTGTGCCTGTAAAAATAGGCTGAAAACTGCACTTTATAGACTCTGCTTATTGTGTAGTGAATAGTCAGAACGTATTCGGCTCTGTTCATGTTAGTTTTCTTTAAAAAAAACACTTTGTTCCAAGTTGCAGTGTTGTTGCCGTCGTTTCCTCATTGACTGAGGAAGAGTTCTCTTATTTTCTTGTCTATCAGGACTGGCAGCCTCCCTTTGCCTGTGATGTACGCAACTTCCACTTCACTCCTCGAGTACAACGACTGAATGAGCTTGAGGTGAGTTCGCTAAGAAGTTGCATCACAATAATACTTGAGTGAAGGCATGTCGCCAGCGCTGCTTAGTGAATAGCATTCAGAATGACATGTGTTTGGTATTATTTTAACTCATTATGCTACGTACACCTTGGATAGAACTATGCAGACTCCACCTATAGTGTCTTCTGTCTTGCACCTGTTGAGATGCGTGTTTTTTTTTTCAAGTCTTCTAGTCCTTTTTTATGTTGTTTAACATATGAAGAGTGTAGTGCAAGAGCAGCAGGACAGGTTTTTCACGGTATGGTCGTGTATCAGTGTGCAGACATTCAAATGTCATTGTGCCCGAGGTGTCCAGTGTTCGTAAGAGCAGAACATTGGGCTGCATTTAGAGTCCTCTGTCCTCTCTCTCCCGTCTGTCCAGGCCCTCACTCGGGTTAAGCTCAACTTTCTGGATCAAATCGCAAAGTTCTGGGAGCTGCAGGGATCCAAGACCCGATTTCCTCATGTGGAGAGAAAAGTGCTGGACCTCTATCAGCTCAGCAAGGTAAAATTAGATCAATTTCTCTTCCTTTTGTTCTTTTTTTTGACTGCGTTGTTGTTTTTTGACATGTGTATATATATATATATATATATATATAAATAACTTTAATTTTAGCCCGTTCCCTGTGTCTTTTAACTTTTGGTTGTGCACTTGGCTGTTAAGTGTTGCTTTCGTCCTTAACGCTAGTAAAAATGCTCATATCGGACACCTGTGTGTTTTCAGATCGTGTCCTCAGAGGGCGGTTTTGAGACGGCGTGTAAGGAGAAGAGGTGGTCCAAGGTGGCCAGCAGGATGGGCTTCCCAGCGGGGAAAGGCACCGGCTCACTGCTGCGCTCCCACTATGAGAGGATCCTCTACCCATATGAACTCTTCCAGTCTGGGGCCACGCTGACTGTGAGTGCTGCTCATTTAACCGAAGCTAACACAGTCTGTGTGGGGGATTATATTGCGTTCTTTTTTTGGCCCAGTGTCCCTCTGAATATTCAGTCTAGTATTGTTTTATACTACGGCATATTCACCAAACTTGCCTAACCAAATCGCACACATGCTGTCACAGTAATACTAAAACCTTCCAAGGACCGGTTTTTGAAAAGGCTTTCGAAAACCCAACTTGTTTTCACTCCACTCCTTTCTCCAACCAGGGCATCCAGCGGCTATACGAGGAAGGAGACGATGAAGAAGAGGTGGATGAGGGAGTCGGTGAGGATGCAGAGGAGGAAGAGGAGCTGGATGAGGAGGAGGAAAAAGATGGCGAGGGCGATGGGATGCAGACTAAAGAGCGGCTTCTGCCTGAGAGACGCTCCAGGCGCCTTAAGTCTGAGGTAAAGGGGGGAAAAGACGTTTGTAATACACATACACACCACATAAACGTTTTGCCAAGCTGATCTCAAAAGTGTAATAAGCTGTTAGTTATTTTTAATAAAATTTTTGGTTAGATATCATTTACGGTTATTTACATAGAGTGTTATTTATTCCTTTAACATTCAGTCCGTTGATCTAAGCATCCCTTTCTCAGCTGTGCAGGCTTGCTCCACAGAGGCCGTCTTATCATTTGGCCTTTTAGATCACTTTGTCTCACCGTCTGCTGTTGTTGTGTTTCTCCAGAGGGAAAACAAGGAGCCAAAAGGCCTAAAGATCTTCGGTACAAATCCCAAGATGGTTGGCTTGGAGATTGTATCAGCTGGTAAGTATCATTTTTGGTTGACTTGTGTTTTTACACACGGCTGACACCGAGTGTTTTCGATCCTCACGCCGCCGCTTTCCCCCTTTTTAGATGACGGGTTCAACAAGAAGCAGCGTCACCTCAAAGCCCAGGCCTTCGCCATTAAAATGAGACCACGCAAGGAGACCCTGGAGGTCAACTTTGTGAGTGCCAGTTAATTTCCTGGTGGTTGATGTTTGTTATATCTGTGAGGAACCTCTGGGCGTGACCACCTCCGTACGTTCCAGATCGACCTCTACCTTTGCCTGGTGTGCGGACGGGGCGATGAGGAGGACCGGCTCCTGCTGTGCGATGGCTGTGACGACAGCTACCACACCTTCTGCCTCATCCCGCCTCTACAGGACGTTCCCAAGGGGGACTGGCGCTGCCCTAAGTGTGTCGCTGAGGTGAGCGCCGTCTGGCCAATCAAAATTCAAAAAGAAAGATGAAATACATAAATTGATTATTTTCAGATTCTGGCACAAGCAAAGATCATATTAACATTCAGTCCAAAATTATATTGTCCTTATTGACCATTGTATGAGTTGATAAGAGTTGTTATTAATGTCCTCTTCTTTCCATTACATATTCAACCCTCATATGCATAACGCACATGATGTAAATTTCTGTTATATATATCTTCCCTCACAGGAGTGCAGTAAACCCAGGGAGGCATTTGGCTTCGAGCAGGCAGTGAGGGAGTACAGTCTGCAGAGCTTCGGAGAAATGGCCGACCACTTCAAGTCTGACTACTTCAACATGCCCGTTCATGTATGTAAAGTCCACTCGGCGAGCTAAGAGTATGTGTGCTGTTACGTCGCTGTCCTTCCGTCGTCTGGCTGTCACACGTTCTGCGTTAACAATTCGAGGCTTAATGTGTTGCTCACAGCAGGGGATTTCATTATTTCCGCCCCTTGTGCCTCCAGATGGTCCCCACGGAGTTGGTGGAGAAGGAGTTCTGGCGCCTGGTCAGCAGCATCGAGGAGGATGTCATCGTGGAGTACGGCGCTGACATCAGCTCCAAGGAAGTGGGCAGCGGCTTTCCTGTCAGGGACGGTAAAAGAAGGCTGCTGGGAGACGAGGAGGTGAGAAGATCGTTACTTTATATTTCCATGAACTCTTCCAAGTGTTTATTTTCTTTAACTTTCTATCAGAGGTTTATAACCAGCAAAGCACTTTTTTGATGGGGATTCCCCTGGGTCCTAAAGGCATTACCTGGGTCATTTATTCATCAGACTTCCATCTCACAGATCCCCTTAAAGCTTTTTTCTTTTTGTTACTTAATGGCGGTACATTAAGTGAAACCATGACATCTGCCCTGAAGTGAAAGAAAGCGCTTTGTCTCTTCTCCTGTTAGGAGTATGCCAACTCAGGCTGGAACCTGAATAACATGCCGGTGCTGGAGCAGTCGGTGCTCACCCACATCAATGTGGACATCTCGGGCATGAAGGTGCCCTGGCTCTATGTGGGCATGTGCTTCTCCTCATTCTGCTGGCACATCGAGGACCACTGGAGCTACTCCATCAACTTCCTGCACTGGTGAGACAATTCTGACACGTGCACGGTTGGGGAAGAAGTACACTATTTAAAAGCAAAGAAATACTGACATTTGAAAATGTAGAATTCTTGATTTATTCATCCTCGTTCATGAAGCTAACCTTATTCTGTTCCACTTGCGTGGAAGCGAAATATCTTTTAATGTTAATGCATTCCTCTGTTCTCCAGGGGCGAGCCGAAGACTTGGTACGGAGTGCCGGCCTCGGCAGCAGAGAAGCTGGAGGCCGTGATGAAGAAGTTGGCTCCAGAGCTGTTTGACTCCCAGCCTGACCTCCTCCATCAGCTGGTCACCATCATGAATCCCAATGTCCTCATGGAGCACGGTGTCCCGGTATGGAGTCTGAGCCGTGCTGTTTTGTGGGGTTGGATCTGATTAGATATTGGTCGTTGGGGGTTCATGTTGGTTGTTAGTGACACGTATGTGCATCTTTCCTCCCTCAGGTGTACAGGACCAATCAGTGCGCGGGGGAGTTTGTGGTGACCTTCCCCAGGGCCTATCACAGCGGCTTCAACCAGGGCTACAACTTCGCAGAGGCCGTGAACTTCTGCACCGCTGACTGGGTGAGGGGGAAAACGCAAATACTTCTTCCATTTTATTAAAAAAAAAATAGATACATTGAAGCGATTTTTATGTTGAATGTGCATATTCATCTTTCACACATTCCCTTCCTTAGTTACCGATGGGTCGTCAGTCTGTGGCCCATTACCGACGCCTCCACCGCTACTGCGTCTTCTCCCACGAGGAGCTGCTGTGCAAGATGGCCGCTGATCCAGAGAGTCTGGACGTGGAGCTGGCTGCGGCCGTCTTCAAGGAAATGGGAGAAATGATGGAAGAGGAGACAAAACTCAGACAAGCTGTCCAAGAAAAGGTAAATGTCGTCTTTTTTTTTTTTTTTTGTTGCTCAATTTATGCCTGTATAAGTTCTGGGTGATTGGCCGTTATCTGGCTTTGAACCTGTGCCTCACCTGTAATATAGCCGTTAATAGCCTCGACTAGCGCCTTTTCTGTGTCCCCTTCAAACGGCACGTTTTATATCGTCACAGTATGTTTAGAGTTGGCGTCATCCGTGTGCTCTCCTCATCTGCAGGGGGTACTGTCGTCGGAGCAGGAGGTCTTTGAGCTTTTACCCGACGATGAGCGCCAGTGTCACAAGTGCAAGACGACCTGTTTCCTGTCTGCACTGACCTGCTCCTGCAGCCCCGACCGACTGGTCTGTCTCAACCATGCAGCAGATCTCTGTGACTGCCCCCTCGGCAACAAGTGTCTTCGGTAAGAGATCTTTTGGGGTTTTGGTACAGTACAAACGATGTCTGACAACATGTACACGAGCAGCACACTGTCGAGGAATCCAATTTGTTTTGGCCTCGAACATTCACTTGACCCACATACACCACATTCCCAAGTACATATCTGCATGATATGTTTCAGGTATCGCTACGATCTGGAGGAGTTTCCGTCCATGCTGTATGGGGTCAAGACACGGGCTCAGTCTTATGACACCTGGGCAAAGAGGGTCACGGAGGCCTTGGCTGCCGACCAGAAAAACAAGAAAGGTTTCAAACTTACCGCCACAAGATATGTACGTGTTGCACATCTCTTTGTGCCATTGCGTGATTTATTTTTCGTCTTCCCGTGTGTCTCATAGATCTTATTGAGATCAAGGTTTTGCTGGAGGACGCGGAGGACAGGAAGTATCCCGAGAAAGCTTTGTTCCGACGCCTGAGGGAGATGGTCAAAGAGGCGGAGACGTGCTCCTCTGTAGCGCAGCTGCTGCTCAGCCGCAAACAACGGCACAGGTCAGTGGACATGGATACACAGGGGCCTTAATGTCATCCAACAGAAAAGCAGTTTACTGATAACCCAGCATCAATGGCATTTTAGTTTTTTTTTCCCCCCATTTGCAAATCAATACCGTATCTGCTCGGGTTCAAAGGTGAACTAAACCGTCAATGTTTTTCCATGTATGTCTGCAGCACCCGTCTACGGTCCGAGAGCACTCGTAACCGTACCAAACTGACAGTGGACGAGCTCAAGGCCTTCGTGGATCAGCTCTACAGGCTGCCCTGCATCATCAGCCAGGCCAGACAAGTCAAGGTGAGTCCCCTCAATACCTATGTGCCGGCTCAGGCACTCGGTTATCAATGAAATACAGTTCACACCTTGATTCGTTTCCTCATTCCCTCTTTTCCCTCCTAACTCCTATAAACGCCCTTATTTCACCATCAATACTATTGAATAACTGCTAAAACTTCGATGTGTCTGTCACCTCTCATGTCTCCAGGAGTTACTGGAGAATGTGGAGGACTTCCACGAGCGAGCCCAGGTGGCACTGTCAGACGAGATGCCCGATTCCTCCAAGCTGCAGGCGCTGTTGGACCTGGGCAGCGGCCTGGACGTGGAGCTGCCGGAGCTGCCCCGACTGAAACAGGAGCTCCAGCAGGCCCGCTGGCTTGACGAGGTGGGCTATCGCGACGCCGTTGGGATCTTGTGCGGTTTGGGCCTGGTTGTTGTAATTTGTGGCCTCGTGTAAACGCGGCGCTGTCCTACTTCATTTCACAGGTGCGCGTCACCCTGGCCGAGCCTCACCGCGTCACCCTGGAGCTGATGAAGAGGTTGATAGACTCTGGGGTGGGCCTGGCTCCCCACCACGCCGTGGAGAAGGCCATGGCCGAGCTGCAGGAGATCCTCACGGTCTCCGAGAGATGGGAGGACAAGGCCCGCGCCTGCCTGCAGGCCAGGTAAGGTTTCACACGCGCAAATGCACACGGACACATTTGGACTCGGATGCGGATGTTTGCACTTTCCTAACTGATCTGTCCTCCAATAACCCCAGGCCTCGACACAGCATGGTGACCTTGGAGAGCATTGTGCTGGAAGCTAGGAACATTCCAGCATACCTGCCCAACATCTTGGCCCTCAGAGAAGCCTTACTGAAGGCCAAGGAGTGGACATCTAAGGTGGAAGCCATTCAGGTACTGTCTATGTGTACGCTACGTCATTTAGGAGCCTTTCTAATCCATATCTAAAGCCGCGTGTCCCTTTTTTTAGGATCTTTGAGTGAGACTTAACTTGGGTCTTGCGTCAGCTGAAATGTCTCTAACCTCTCTACTGCTATATGTTTCCGCCTCACACAGAGTGGCAGCAGCTACGCTTACCTGGAGCAGCTGGAGAGCCTGCTGGCCAGGGGTCGCTCCATCCCTGTCCGGCTCGATCCGCTGGTCCAGGTGGAGTCTCAGGTGTCCGCAGCACGAGCCTGGAGGGAGAGGACCGGTCGCACCTTCCTCAAGAAGAACTCCACGTACACACTGCTCCAGGTGGGCCTGCCGGGGGGAAAAGAAAGTGTGCCTTATCTACCGTCAGCCGAATGAAAACGTATTCATATTTTTGTTGCTGTCCTGTGCGCCTCATCTTTTAGGTCCTCAGCCCTCGCGTGGACATCGGCGTCTACGGCAACAGCAAGAGCAAGAGGAAACGCGTCAAGGAGCTCATGGAGAAGGAGAGGGGAGGCTTTGACCCCGACGCCCTGAGCGACCTGGAGGAGAGCCTCGAAGAGGTGCGGGAACCTTCCACCGTCGTAGCGGCCTTCAAGGGCAAAGAGCAGAAAGAAGTGGAGGCCATCCACTCTCTCCGCGCTGCCAATTTGGCCAAGATGGCCATGGCCGACCGCATCGAGGAGGTCAAGTTCTGCCTGTGTCGAAAGACGGCGAGCGGCTTCATGTTGCAGTGCGAGCTTTGTAAGGACTGGTTCCACGGAGCGTGCGTGCCCCTGCCTAAGACGGGAACCCAGAAGAAGGCGGGTGTGGGTTGGCAGAGCAATAGCAAAGACTCCAAATTCCTGTGTCCGCTGTGTCAGCGGTCTCGGAGGCCGAGATTAGAGACCATCCTGTCGCTGCTGGTTTCGCTGCAGAAACTGCCGTTGCGTCTTCCGGAAGGAGAAGCCCTCCAGTGTTTGACAGAGAGGGCAATGAGCTGGCAGGTATGGAATTACTGATTAGTACTGCTCTATGTTTACTTTTGATACTAAATGGCCATCCTCACACCGGTCTTACTGTCCCACCAGGACCGAGCGCGTCAATCTCTGGCCACGGAGGAGCTGTCCTCGGCCCTGGCAAAGCTGTCTGTGCTGAGTCAGCGCATGGTGGAGCAGGCGGCGAGGGAGAAAACTGAGAAGATCATCAATGCAGAGCTGCAGAAGGCTGCCGCCAACCCGGACTTACAGGTACTTAAATGCTTTTACATTGTTCGAATTTCTGTTCTAAACCAGCACATCAGTGAGACTCTAGGAATGCTGTTTTGAGGCGTGGACTGTAATTCTTGTGGTTTCCACTGGGACTTTGTATGTAAAACTAGAATGCACCAGAAGAGGGCACTAATGTGTAAACATGAAGTAGACCACAAGACCGGCTCTCAAATGTGAATAAATGCAGGGAGTTACAGACGACAGGTGGTCTGATTTTAAACCATTGAATTAGGTAAATCTGAAAAGGACTACAAACACAGACCATAAATGTACTCGATATCTGCATTTGTGGCTAAGTACCTCATCAAATACAACAAAACATTAGAGACATCGATCATGTGTGTGTGTACACGTTTCTGTTCTTCCTCAGGGACACATCCAGACCTTCCAGCAGTCCGGTTTCAGCAGAGCCGCGTCACCCCGCCAGTCCGTGGACTACGATGACGAGGAGACCGACTCAGACGAGGACATACGGGAGACTTACGGTTACGACATGAAGGTATGTAGTGGGCGACTGTGGCTAAGTGGAGAGCAGAGCCGTCTTTCAATCGGAGGATCGGCGGTTCGATCCCCGGCTTGGTCGCATGTCAATGTGTCCTTGAGCAAGTTGAATAGTTGTGCCTACGGTATGATAGACTCTGAATTGTCTGCCAAATGACTGTAATGTAATGTATGTGAGGCAAGTCATGTTGTCCAAGCCGCCTGTAAGCGAGCAGGATTTTATTTAGTTTTAAATTCCTCCCGGTTGCCGTCTGTTTTGTTGCAGGACCCAGGCGAGGTGAAGCCCTACCTGTTCTGCGACGAGGAGATTCCTGTTAAGTCTGAGGAGGTGGTCAGTCACATGTGGCCGGTCGTCACGCCTTCCTTCTGCGCCGAACACGCCTACTCCTCAGCCTCCAAGTCCTGTGTGCAAAGTGAGGCCACTGACTAGGATTACCTGTACTGCTTTAAGTCTGTCTACCCATGATCTCCTGATTCAGCTCTCTCCTCTGAGAGATTCCAGTTTTGTTTGTGTCTCTGATTTAGTAGCAAATGGCGGCCTTCATCATGTCACACTCACAATATTTTCCATTTCAGACATGGGCACGCCCAGAAAGCAGCCCAGGAAGACCCCTCTGGTACCTCGCAGCCTGGAGCCGCCGGTGCTGGAGCTGTCCCCGCAGGCTAAGGCCCAGCTGGAGGAGCTGATGATGCTGGGAGATCTGCTGGAGGTGTCCCTGGATGAGACCCAGCACATCTGGAGGATCCTGCAGGCCACGCATCCCCCCTCTGAGGAGAGGTTCCTGCAAGTCATGGAGGTAGGGAGGTCATCCATTATGCAACCTGGTGGCGCACCTGGGCCCCACGGGGAAATACTGCGTAGAGACTAAACATCGGGTTTGGGTTTGAATCAATAGCTCTGGTTGGTTCTGATGAGGAGTTTTGAGATTTAGGTCAATTTAGGTTTAAGAAAGTACAGAATTAGACATAATGATCTCATTTCGTCTTTCCTTCCTTTCCTGCAGCCTGACGACTCTCTGATGGAGAAGCCTCTGAAGCTCAAGCTTAAAGATTCGGAGAAGAAGAGGAAACGGAAGCTGGAAAGAGCCGAGCACCACCACATGCTGATGGCTGCCGCCGCCGCCGCCGGCGGAGCTTCAGCGATGGGCGAAATAAGACCAGCCAAGTCCAAGGAGCTGAAAAGGGTCGGCCTGGAACTAAGCCTCGGGGGCAAACCCAAGAAGAAGAAACTGAAGCTCAACCTCGACAAGAACCGGGAGATGAAGCAGCTGGCCAAACGGTTAGCCAAGGAGGAGAAGGAGAGGAAGAGAAAGGAGAAGGCTGCGGCCAAGGCCGAGTCCGTCAGGGACGGGCTGGAGAAGAGGAAGGAGAAGAAGATTCTCGACATTCCCTCCAAGTATGACTGGTCCGGGGCCGAGGACTCCAACGACGAGAACGCCGTGTGCGCATCCAAGACCTGCCAGCGACCCTGTAAAGATAAGGTGAGCGTTTTTTTTCACTGCTTTTGAAAAATCCTCCTCCTAAATGTTGGGATTTGATATAGAAAATGTCTTTTTCCCCACAAATATAAGTCCGAGTCTCAGTACTTCAGATTGTGTTGACAAGACGTTGCAGTGAAAGAGGCACGAAGGGGGAGTCGTAGATGAGTGATAGCTACAGTTTAGCAATTAACAGAGGTCAAAGGGGACCGTGTGACTGTGCGCCGTTTTAAAACTCAAAGTTCTCTATGTTTGAAATAATGTTTTGAATATTCATCGAAATCTATGTATTTACTAATATGGATTTGGGTGATAACTGTCACAATGTAAAAGAGTCTACTCAGTGAGGTCCTGTTGAACTAAGTATTATATCAATGGTTATGTAATCCTCCCAATTATTTCCTTTTAAAAGGGTCAGAAAGGAAAAATGCCGATCACAGTTTTCCCAAAGCTCAAGGTGACGTCTCCAAATGTCCGATTTTGTAGTTAGTTTTTTCTTCACAAGTTCGCTCTATTTTCACAGGTCCAATATTTTTTGGTACTCCCTTCTGCTGTGATTAAAAGCTGTGAATAGATTTTTTTTTTTTTTTTATGTTTTCGGGTTGTCCCTCAGTCTGTACCATTCTCGTCAACGTGATGTCTCAGAAACGACTTGACATAGTTTCTTCAAATTTCGTACAAACTTCTCCCGTCAAAAGCAGACTGTCTGACTGAAAGAAATTTGGACTTGATGCCGTGTTAACATGTAGCTCTGCGATGCTGTTGGAGGACCATGACCTTGTCAGTTAGACCATTCTTGACCCTCCGCAGTAACGTGGCGGTAAATTCTGGTTCGACACTTTCACCACAGGAAGTTGGCGACCCCTCAGAAGTCTGTTTGCTGAGTTAATAACAAACGCTTCCCAAAAATGAGCATCATGGAACTTTATTGAATATCAACAGCTGATAACAGCACTGGAACACCTTAAAGAGAGTTACACATAACGTATTAACAGGACAGAGACGGATGTGGTCCTCTTTTCGGGGAGTTAACCAGTGGCCAGTCTCCAACCCCCGGTGTGTCCGACAGGGCAGCCAATCGGAGCCGAGGAACCGGTGGACTCGCAGCTCAGTGGGCGGAGTTTGGGAGATGAAATTAGGATGGCACCGCTCTTAACTAGGTCGACTACACCCGAAGGTGGGATGATTAACGTTTGCGTGTCGAGATGGAGATGGAGTATTTCCTCATCCGTTTCCATCTCGCAAATCAAAAAGTATGTGAGTCTTGGTATTTAAATGAGGTCCACTTATTTAGTCGTGGCTTTATTAAATCTATACCAGTCAGAGGAGGAGATGAAAAAGGATTATATGGATTGTGCACAAGAGAGCCAATGTGTTTAAATTGGCTGACGGGCCTTAGTGGTGTGTAAAACACAAGACCATTTACAGACCATCAGTGTTTTGCCAGTTATGTTTCTGCTCTGTTTTTCAGTACATTAGATCAAATGACAAACAATGACTGACTTGTATCTTTAACACATGCTGTTAAACATTACAGTAGGCTGTTCTTCCCGAATTTTGTGTTTTGCTTGACAAGCCACAGTCACGTGTTTTTCCTTTTTTTCTTTTGGTCGTCGTTGGTGTGTTTCCCTCACGTGTCTGCGTTTTTGTCTGCCCGTGCGTTCCCCAGGTGGACTGGGTGCAGTGCGACGGCGGCTGCGACGAGTGGTTCCACCAGGTGTGCGTGGGCGTGTCGTGCGAGATGGCCGAGAACGAGGACTACATCTGCGTGGACTGCTCCGGGAAGGCCACCGGCGCAGGCGGAGGGATGACCGTGGAGGAGGTGGCGGCGGAGGAGGAGAGCGTCGTGGTGCTGTCCACGTCCATGTGCAGCGTGCAGAGTCTGCCGTCCGTCGTGGCGTCGTGGTCTCACGTCGCCGCCGCCGCCGCCTCTCATCTAAACCCAGCAGCCTCACATCAGCAGCAGCAGCAAGAGCCTCAGCAGGGCAGTTAGCGCTTACATAAAAAAAAAAACAGCCTAGGACTGAGTTTCCAAACTGTTCCTGTCAATGAGTCTGAAGGAGGAGGGACAAAACAGAGGTGTTCCTGCGACCACCTTGATTATAGAGCACAAGAAAGCAGAGAACTTGCATCTGGAACTCAAAGAGGAGAGTCCTGCAGTCACCGCGTGGCTTCAGCAAAGTCATGTTCTCTCTCTCTCTCTCTCCCTCCAAGCACCAAGATCTGTTGAAAAGGTTGTTCGTACACACAGAAGACTTGGTCCTCCCGCGACAGTTTTAAGTCTAGAAGCGTCCACCAGCTACTTCCTGGTCTTCCCCTGAACAATACCGCGTCATTGGTGCACTTAATTCCAGTCAAACACCCACTTACTCCAGCTGTTGTATTCAGTGCAAACAGGCCAATAAACAAAATGTGTCCCCGGTCGTGTTTTACTGGACGTCCTGAACCGCTCCCCCTCTGCCCTCTGTGTGGCCCTTCAGTCAGTAACCTCTCAATATGTAGGACTCCAGACTAGGAAAAACACAAATGGTTGTAATGTAGTGGAATTATTTATAATGTACATACTTTTAAGCAATTAAACAAATGGATTGTGGCTTTTTTTGTTTTGTTTTCTCACCTTTAATAAACTATTCCTAGTCAAATGATTCATAATTGTGATGTTTTTTTTTCTTTGTGTTAATTCATGGTTTATGATTTGTTCTTCTTTTTTCTGAACATATTGTTGAATGTCATATATATTCTTATTTTAGTCTTGGAAAAGAAACGGAGGAGAGGACAACAACACATCGTGCAAACAAATCAAATCAAAAGTACAATTTAAAAGTGCGATGTTATGGATGTATCGGTCAAGATTTAAGACAAGGCAGACAGAAAATCTAAATAAATCCAGCTCTCTTGTGTCTCTGGCTGAAATGTCAGGACGATTGCCGGGTCAAATTCTGAGGGCTCAACGGCGATTTATGGCCGTGCCATCGAGAGGTTGATTTCAAGTTGTAAGTTAATCTTCACGTTTCCTGTGTTACTCGTTAGGCTCAATTAGAGGAGAGATGTGTTGACGTGTTGTGGAGCTCTGGCTTTCCTTAAAGAATGTGCTTTTTTTTTTCGTGTTGCATTTCTTTGTCCCCTCAGTTATAAGCAGTGTCAAATGTGCATTTTGTGTAAAACAAATTAATTTATAGATTATCTTTTTTGGGGGGTTTTATTTTGGGAAGGTGGGTGGGGGGGTCCATTTATTTTCAGATTTTTCATTTTGCAATCCTCAGTTTTTCAAAATGGTACCCCTGATTGTCTAGGTGTGGGGGGGGGGAGCAATAATTTCATAGGATTTACACGTAAATATGTAAATGTGAAGAAAAGCTCTGTCTGCAAAAAAGAAAGGGAGCAGGGGAGGATTGTGGGGGTGGGGTGGTGGGGTGGGGTGTGTGTGGGGTGGGGGATGCTGTCACTTCTAACTCAGCCGAGTCAAATCCGGTGCGAACTGACCCGAGCTGCTTTCTGCCTCCGCCTGAGTCGCTCACCTCTGCCACTGTGCTGACTGGGGGAGTTAGAAATATGCGATCACAAGGAGCTGCGAGGCATCAACGACACCAACAGTAATGGCACATAATTGATTGCATTACGTCTGCTCCGTCATCTCGTACCTCCACATCCCCATCACCCGCTGTTTGTTGTGTTCACTCTGCCTGTGAGTGGAATTTCAGACTTGGAGACTGTAGTTTCTCAACGGTCACTTGATATCCTATTATAGTTTCTGTGTTCATGGCTTCCCTCCATCCATCAGCCAGGGAGCAATACTGTTATTATATATTATTATTATATACTGTAAATTCAGCAGCATGGCATGATACAGATATACATTTTTGCCAGACTCAAACATGAGCTCCTTTCTTAAAATACTTTAATTTATAATGAATTGATTTCTAATTCAACTGGGAAAACCTTGACCTCACACATGAAATTGGGATTAACTGTGTTGCGGACAGGAAATGTATGGAACCCAAAATCTAAACCATATTATTGGCGCGCTTCTCTTTTCTGAAAGCACACAATAGGACGTGTGATTTATATTATTTCAATGCATGATTCATTTTTTTTTGTTGTTAAATAATTACAGCTTCTGCAGCAGAAAGTGGTCCACTGCGGCGGACATCGACACTGTACAGACTGCTCCGGTGTCATCCTGTGGTGCACCTTATTTTAAGCATGGAGGTGATGTACTTTGCTCTGAAAGGGCCAGACGAGGGCAAAGGACGGAAGAAAGAAAGAGGGCTGGCCTCAGTTTAGCATTACAAACCCCCGCCCCTCACTCCAGTGCGGTTAAATTCCTAAAACCTGAGCATTTACTGATAAACCTCCAGAGACCGCTTCAGCCCTGAGACTAGAGCCACACACAGGAGATCAAGTGACACTGCAATGAAAGGTAAGCTGTAAATGCATTTTACAAATTGACTATCTGGAGATTTTCAGTTCAATTAAGATTGGTCAATTCTTTTGTTAGTTTAGTTCTGTTTAAGGCACGGATAACAATTGCATTGCAATAAATCTCTTGAGCTAAAAAGCAAAGCATGCATGCTCCTTTTCTTCAATGACATGCTTCACATCTCTCCAATTGCACACAGATCTTATATATGTATCGTAAAACGACATTATTCCACTGCATCTGGAGCAGTTTGGTGTCTTTGGTGCCTTGCTTTGGGACCATTCTCGACCATTACTGAGTAGTGGGGTAAACAATGGACACCGACCGGCCTCTATAACCTGCTGCAATCCTCCTTTTTCTCTCTCGTCTGTTTTGTAGGTGACGCTGCCAAAGCGTGCGCCCTAAATGGCATCAGCCAAGCCAAGGACCAGACGGAGGAGAAGATGGAGGAGCGGGGCCAGTGGGCCAACAAGATGGAGTTTATTTTGTCCGTCGCCGGCTCCATCATCGGCCTGGGCAACATGTGGCGCTTCCCGTACCTCTGCTACAAGAATGGAGGAGGTGAGTGGACGGAGGACGTCCCTTTCTGGGAATTTATAAAGTGAATGCCAGCGGTGACAGAAGGTATAACTAACATGTAAAAGGTGTGCAAATGGAGCTTACGTACTTTATCTCAGGCTCATGCTGAAATAATAATAATTCAATATTGCTCCGGTGCACTTTTACTGTCAACCATGCAGTTATTTTTTTACATGCACTAAATTAGTGGACGATTCAAGATAGCTGACGTGAAATTGAGAGTATGCAAAACACCTGAGGACCCTTTTCAGAATCTGTCAATGGAAATCTAACCTTAGACTCCCTCAAGCTCAGGTGAAAGAAGTAAAAACATATATATATATATATATATTTATGGTCTCACACTTAACCAAATCAGACCTCAGACCCCACCGGCCATGCTTGTGTAGGTGCTTAATCCGACGCCCCTCTTCATCCCTCCATGGGGCGGCAGGGTCAGGGTTCAGGGCCCGAGCGGGGTCAGGCAGCTGTTGTTGCTCCGTGCTCACAGCAGCTGTCCCCGCAGAGAGGCGGAAATCTGAGCACAGCACGCCAAACATCCTCGGGCTGCCCGACGGGACGTCGCCACAAAATGCCAATTAAAGAAAGTTTATTTTTCACAACCTTTCTCCATGTCCTCTTGCTGTGCTCCGTGCCTTTTTAATGCTTGGTCTTATTAAGAGTTATAATACAAGTTTGTTCAGGCATGTATTCTTTCATATAGTTGGTAACATCATTAACTCTTGGACATGAAATACTACATCATCTAGGCTTGAGCTTGTGCGGTTTTATAAAAAGGTTACACGGTTTACTTTTGTATTTTAAGTCTGTTTAAACCAGGTTAATCCGGTGATCTGTTGTCAACATTAGCAGCATTTTAAATCAGGCACAGGACAAACAAACATGTAGGTAATATGTAATTAGTAATAGCAAATCCAAGAATGAAAGAGAGGGGTTCGACCACGAATCATTATTATGTAATCTTGTATCTTTGTACAGTTTAGCATTTTTCTGCAGGACACTCTGCACACACTCGGGACTCAACATGGACGTTTGGACCATTTGTCCTTATGTGAGCAAACTGACTGTGACTTTTGGCGCCGCAGTCTGGATTTGGGTCCACATTTGTGTCAGTACAAGAAGGCCCTGGGTTACGTTAACCCTGAATCCTTTGCTCTTTTTCTTAACTCAGGTGCGTTCTTCATCCCCTACTTGATCTTCCTGTTCACCTGCGGCGTCCCCGTCTTCTTCTTGGAGGTAGCCCTGGGCCAGTACACCAGCGAGGGAGGCATTACCTGCTGGAGGAAAATCAGTCCGCTGTTTGAAGGTAGGTTGGACACACAGGGATCCTGGCAAAGCATACACGCATTTTAACAAATGTTACGAAGCCATGACGCTAAAACCTGAAAAATGGAATTCTGAAGTGGAAGAAGAAAATGTGCAAATCTTCTGATATTTAAAATGTACGTTATAATACATGTTACTGAACATTTGTATTGATTATTCTGCAGGTCTTGGCTATGGCACCCAGGTGATAGTGACTCTGTTGAACTTCTACTACATCATTGTTCTTGCCTGGGGCGTTTTCTACCTGTCCTACTCCTTCTCCTGGGACCTGGCCTGGTCGAACTGCAACAACACCTGGAACACAGGTAACAAGAGCACTTTCAAATACACGAGGAGCTCCACCAAATGTTTTTGATACGTTTAAGAATTACAACATTTTGCTCTTCCCCCCCCCCCCAAGAAAACTGTGTGGGGTTACATAGGAGAAACACCTCAATCGAACAAACAAACAACCCAAATGCCACCTCTCCCGTCATCGAGTTCTGGGAGTGAGTTTTCCGAGCGCCTCGCCTCCTCTTGGTTGATACCTCACTGTTGTGACGGCGATGCATCGACTCAGCGCTTCTTTCCTTGTCTCTGCAGGAGAAGAGTGCTGAGGATTTCCCCGGGCATCGATCAAATGGGCGCTATGAACTGGGACCTGGCCCTGTGTCTGTTCATCGCCTGGGTCATGTGCTACTTCTGTATCTGGAAGGGGGTGAAATCCACAGGAAAGGTGGGTGGCCTGGTGACCCTTTTTATTGATTTATTGATTTTACCAGCGACAGCTCTCGGACACTTAAAGGATGACATCTGGTATTTATTTATTTTGTCTCTGTATTTAGCATTTCCAGCCCCCCGTCCCCCGTCCCGTCCCGCGACCCCGGATGGATGGATGTTTCTTTATTTGTTTGCATACTTATCAACGTCGTATGTGTGTGTCTGTATAGGTGGTCTACTTCACCGCAACCTTCCCCTATCTGATGCTGATCGTGCTGTTGATCAGAGGGCTCACCCTGCCTGGTGCTGCGATCGGCATCCAGTTCTACCTTTATCCAGACCTGGGACGCCTTGCAGACCCACAGGTACCACGATGCCACACAGGCAGCTTACAAATGAAAGCCTAAATGCAGATCCACATTCACCACCATTACACCAAGCCACTAATTCCCTAAGAGGGCCTTTAGAAGATGTGGGGATCCCTGTGGGCGAGGGGCGCACCACGTGCAGGTATCCCATGGTTCTCTGCTCGGGAGCCTAGTTTCTGCTGGGTCCATCTGCTCTCCATGAAAGAGGCAGGCATGGCAGGGCTTGAATGCAGGGTCAGGACACCACTAGGAGTGTAAACACGAGCTCTACCAGGACTGAGGCCCAGTCAGCTAACCAGGCTTTAACTGGCTCTGTGCTCCACCGCAGTCAGAAGATATTTGATGTGTCTCTTTTTGTTTAATTCTGCTTGTCTTGTGTCGTCTTATTCCTGTTTAGTCGCATGTTAGTTTGCCACAAAACTGAACCAAACAAAGTAGAGTAAACACACAAAACTAATAATTCAACCTGCCATTTCCTTCTCTCTCTCTATCTCCTGATTGTTTGTGGTTCTTCATTCCCGTTGCTATTTTACAGTCATTCTTTTGTTTCTGATAAGGGATGAGTCTTTACTTGTCTATATGTTACAGATCTTGCACTCTCTGCATTTGTGGAAGCTTGGGTCCTTAATCAATGTCGAGACAAACAAGACCGATAACAGACGTGTGACAGTTTACTATTGTGCAACGACATTAGTCAATGATTATGAACGCCAACACTCAGCACGTGAATTCCTATGGATTATCTAAGCACACATGGAACGCACATGTTTGTACGTTGACCTAAGTCGGACTTAGCGTCGCTTTAGTTTCAGCGGTTTATTGTTTGTTTTGATTTTTGTCTCTTGTGTAAGGTGTGGATGGATGCTGGCACCCAGATCTTCTTCTCCTACGCCATCTGCTTGGGGTCGCTGACTGCTCTGGGAAGCTACAACAAATACAACAATAACTGTTACAGGTAGGTAAATAATGTATATGCATACACGCTCAAATGAAAACAGGAATTCAACTTCCTCATCAGGTGTGATTTATGTGATCAGCTGTGTTGATCTGAAGCGTAGCGATGCGGGAAAACAACGTTGAAATGAATCTCCTCTGTTCCATCCCGATGACAAATGTGGTGTCTGTTGCAGGGATTGCATGGCGTTGTGCTTTCTGAACAGTGCCACCAGTTTTGTGGCGGGCTTTGCGATCTTCTCCATCCTGGGTTTCATGTCCTATGAGCAGAATGTTCACATCTCAGAAGTGGCAGAATCTGGTGAGGCTTTTCCTCCCATTGCATTTAAAAAACGCTCCGAGAAAAAAAAAAAGGAATAGCAATAGAGTAGCAAAATAATCTGTTTATAAATCCTCCTGTAGGTCCCGGCCTGGCCTTCATAGCTTACCCCCGCGCTGTGAGCATGATGCCCTTCTCTCCCCTGTGGGCCGCCCTCTTCTTCATCATGATCGTCTTTCTGGGGCTTGACAGTCAGGTATTTACTATTTACACTGTATATCATACACAATAACATAATGTACATTATGACGATAGTCTTTCTATTTTTCTTATATTTCCTTGTGCTTAGAAGAGCAACTGTAACATACCAATTACACTGATTACACTGATTACCAATTGTACTGATATACTTTTACTTAAGTAACATTTTCAATGCAGGACTTGTACTGGTATAGTATTTTCAGTGTCGTATTAGTATTTCTACTTCAGTAACTGAGCCAGGAAGTAAGTCTTTCCTTCATCAGAGTGCTCACCTCTCTCCCCCTCGTCCCCTCACACCTCTCCCCCTCCTTCCCATCAGTTCGTGTGTGTCGAGAGTCTTGTGACGGCGGTAGTCGACATGTACCCCACCGTGTTCAGACGTAAAAACCGCAGGGAGCTCTTCCTGTTAGGTGTGGTCTTGGTCTCCTTCTTCATGGGCCTCATCATGCTGATGGAGGTAGGGGGGGTCACACACAGAGATCCATGCACACAGGCAAACATCTGCAGGCATAAAGATATTTTACTGACATGTTTAAGTCCTAATTATTCAGTAAAGGTAACAATATTTTGTCCATTCGGTGTCTTTTAAATGTAACATTGCAATGCTTAAGGTGTTTTCCCTCATCATATATCACCTGATGGTTGTTTAGGGGTAAACCAGCACAGGATGCCTTGTTCTGCTGAAATGCGCTCTTACATAGTTCAACCTAGTTGACGTGGTTTCACCTCTGCACAGCTGGAAACATGAATGCTCTGCAGAGGTGTCAACAGGTCATCATTTTGTAAGTACAAGCAAGTCACCGGTTTTGTGCAACGAGTCTCAGGTAAGTCTCAAGCATGTCAGAAGTCTCCAGTTTTTGGGCTTCGGTGTTTCAAATCTCAATCGCAAATCGTGTACGTCTTTAAATATCAACAGTAGGAGAGTAGATTTATCTGGAGGCTGATGTGCATTTTTATACAGAAACAAAATGTATTGTTCGGTGCTTTTGATTGATTCCCTGACACCATCATGTTGCGTTGTCTCACCAAGTGTGTCCAGTACGTCTGTACTGACAATGCATAACAATGAAGACAACACAGACATTCCAAGACAAAAAACACCTGCAAGTCAACGAAAAAATAAAAAACTATTGCTGGAAATAATAAGACCAAGATCTTTCTAGAATGTCACACAAGCAAATTCATCTGATTTCAGTTTATTTCCTCTTCATATTTCTGGCTTAAGGTAGATGTGTTCATATGAAGAGCATTAATTAAACTTCTATTCTAGTATTTAAGTCATTTCCATTGTGTCTTAAATTTAAATGAATTGTAGCATGGAAGTTTTCCAGATATAACTTTGACTCAGTGCTTCATATCTCTATCTTTGTAGGGAGGCATGTATGTTTTCCAGCTCTTTGATTACTATGCAGCCAGTGGCATGTGTCTTCTCTTCATGTCCATCTTTGAAACCGTCTGCATTGCATGGGTCTATGGTAAGCTGTCCTCAAAACATAAACGGCTGTCTTTCACTGGTGAAAATGAAAAAAAAAAATAATAAACGTGTCTCATGAGTGTCTTCCGGTGTACATGCTGTGGAATAATTGTCCTGATTACTGTCAACATAGATAGAAATGTCTTTACTGTGTTTTTCCAGGTGTAGACCGCTTTTACGATAACATTGAGGACATGATTGGCTACCGTCCAGGATGTTACATCAAGTACTGTTGGTTGTTCCTCACCCCAGCCACGTGCATTGTGAGTATCAACAAACTAATTAAGTAGTATCAAGGCTTTCCAAAAATGACAAAGGCAGACAGCAACTGAGGCCTCCTCTCCTCTCCTCTCCTCTCCTCTCCTCTCTTCTCCTCTTCTCTCCTCTCCTCTCCTCTTGTAGACATAAAAACAAATCAGTTCTTCCTTCTCCATCAATAGTAATGCATGTCTAATTGTCTCTCCAGTGTACCTTCGCCTTCTCTCTCATCAAATACACCCCTCTAAAGTACAACAATGAGTATGTGTACCCTTGGTGGGGTTATGCCATTGGCTGGCTGCTCGCTCTCTCCTCCATGGTCTGCATTCCACTTTGGATGGTGTACAAGATCAGCACCACCGAAGGGACGTTCAAAGAGGTAACGTTTGATCCTGTTTCAAGTTGTTCAGTTAGCTGGGGGCTGTTATCAGATACATGTTATCTCATACCTGCTAACCATGGATGATGTGTTTAAATTATTAAAGGATTTGTGTGACAGTTTTAGTCTTGGTCTTAAATCAGACTTCCTGTGAACTTGTCCCTAAGCCGTCTGAACTTTGACTTGACCTGAACGTATCCCATTTTGGGAATTTTTTCCAAAAAAGTCTTGAGCTCGTTCACACTGTTTTTTTTACCTTTCTACAGCGCATCCAGCTGCTCATCACACCATCGGACTCCTTACCCAAAACCAAGAGGGAGCAGGAGAACTTACTGGCCATCTTTGCTCCGGAGGGAGAAGCTGCCACGGTTAGAAACGGCTACTATCCTGTCTCAGAGACAGACTCCAACTTATGAGGCCCCGTGCCGATGTGTATGGGAAAGACATGTGGGTTTTTGGTTCCATCCTTGACTTGCTGCACCCTCGCCTCCATTCCAAAGATCACTGCAGGGAAAGATCACCATTAAGTGTCACATCATCGATTTTAAATGAGAACAGATATGGAGGACTCAGGAGATAACAGGCATACAGTGTTTGGGGTTTGGCAGCGCCTGTACATTTCAGGGATGGCAGTAATGTAGAGAAGAAAGGATAAAGATAAATAAATTAAAAAGTCATTTATTTGAGTTTTAAAGGGACAAAGGCACTTTTTTTCAGGGACAAAAGTTATTAACTCTACTCAAACTGAAATCTATGAATACATTGGCATATATTCAACTCTGCATTTCACGGATGATTTAAATCAACTGATTCAAGGTCAGCTGAAATTTACGAGTCAGCCTTGTTGATGAAAGTGTTACAATTTTATATATATAATATATAATTTTATAATGGAGGTTAATGACCTTTTCATCTCAATCAAAGGTGGCAATTGTAGAGACAGACACACAGGTTCCCCCAAAAGTTTAAGAATAATTATCTTAGTTTGCACAATAAGGATGAAGTTTGTGTGAATGTAACACTAAGAAAACCAGTGATGGAACAGGTTCACCATTTGTTACCGCTACATGTAAGATAAGTGTCCTTGTATTTCTGACATTGCTTCGTGGCTACTTAGCCATATTTGTATCATATATTTTTATTATCAGAACTGATTGGAGGAAAGTTTCCCTTTTGTATTTACAAGAATTAAAATAAAATGTTGCATTTCACATGAATAGGCTGTGTAATGAAAGGATATGTCAGTAAAAAGTATAATACTGTAGCACTGCTGTAGCTGTAGGACTAACATGACATATACAACGTAGTTTCATATTTTGTACTGTAACAGAATATGACTGTACAAATGTGAATCTTGTAAGTATGTTTTTAAATAAACATGCAACATTTCATGTTTTCTTGAATAATTGCTATGCAGTGTTGTATTAAAAGTCTGATAAAAAAATTCTCTTCTAGTCCCCCAACTTTATGAAAGTTAAAATACTAAATTGCCGGAGTGCCTCCATAACTGACTGATCATGACACTGTATGCTCATAATTGTGTTTGCTTGACACATCCGTTATGGATTGTGATGGAGCACAGCAGGTGTTGACTTTGCAAAAGCGTAGTTTGCATAATGTGCCACCATGCTATCAGTGCTGTGTTTCCCATACTGGGGACCAGGCATCAACTTATACGACTTCCAGACTGTTCTCAGGAAAATGCAGAAACTATGCATTTTACTGTTTGGAAAAGGAAAAAAAACGTAGGCTACAGCCTAATTTCTAGTTAGGAAAACCAGAGTAGATAATGGTACAGTTATGGTGAAAAAAAAAAGTCAAAAGAAAGAAATCTTTATGAAATGAGACTCTGCTTAAAAGTATTTTACCCCATTGAACTCACACAGTATGGGGCATAATACAGTAAAATAATTATATCGTAAAAATATCAAATGATATAATACCCCTGGCTGGACAAAGAGGTGTGTCGTTGATGAAGACAGTTTCTTAGATATCAAGAAGCCACAATGATGGAGCAGTTTTAGAGCATTTTCTAGAATCATTTCACCGCTGGGTGTCACGCTTCTGCTCTACTGTCGGGTGAGCTGCTGATTGGCCGAAACAGCGGCGTCGCTCTCTACGTGCCTCGGTGACGCCCCGCACTTTCCCACCATGCAGCGGGTGATGTCTGAGGAAAGATGGCGGAAGGAGGAGCGGCAGATCTGGATACCCAGAGAGGAGAGGTCGCGGCGCTGTTGAAAACACAGCTAAGAAAGGGAGACACTTGGTAAGACTTGAGCTGAAACCTTTTCAAAGATACCGCGTGGCCGTCGGCTGGCTCCGCCGAGGCTGTCAACGCCATGAAGGGTTAAGAAAGCTGAGGTGGCGGGCCGTGTTGACAGTTAGCTTCGATTTAGCTAACGGGAGCCTGTCAGTTTCATGTGTGTCAGCCTGGCATGCTAGCGGTGCTTGAGCTAACGCTAGACTGTCAATGAACAGCGATAGTCCCCCATATATCTTTCAACGCTAAATGTCGTATTGTGGTGGTTATATTCGCTACTTCCACATGGTCATGTCGCTATTCGTCTAATGACATAATCTCAATGAGACTGCATTTTGTTTAATCTAATCTAGTTAACAGCGCTAATAGCTAATTGGCTAGCCTACTGGAGTACTAAGTGGTTCGCCAGCCAGTGGGTTCATCCGGCGACTTCGGCAGGGCGGAGTCGGAACAGAAGCACCTGTCAAAAATCACAGAGCCAGCTGGCCAGGCATGCAGCAACCTGAACTCAAGTCGGTTGTTACAACCTATCAATCTGTGTTGTTTTAGCCTCGTGAAGTCAGATTTGTTGAGAGCACTGACAAAAAGCAATCCCTCACCTGCTGAGCATTTCTATTATCATCATTTAACCTGCAAAAGAAGAAACGCTAAACCTATGGTTTACACCTCAAAGCTTGTTGCATGACCCTTGGACAATCTCGATTGATTATCAGTGTCCCATCTTGTTTCATCGGAGCTGAAATCACAATACTGCTTGCCCTCTCTGTAGGTACCTGGTGGACAGTCACTGGTTCAAACAGTGGAAGAAATATGTGGGATATGACAGTTGGGACAAATACCAGATGGGGGACCAGAACGTCTACCCAGGACCGGTTGATAACTCCGGTCTTCTCAGAGGTAAGACGGATGACGCTTCGCCTCCTTCGGCATTAATTCACAATGTGGAATGAATTGTATATACTGTGTGGCACACCACGGACTGCCGGTCAGTACAGCTTTATTATTCTGGAAGTAGTAACAAAGAGTTCAGAGGAAAAGGGAACAAAAACAACATTGTTGACAGACTTCCATAGAGTAGCCTTTTGAGGGGGTTCATAGAAAGCTCTCCAGCATGCCTTTTTTTTCTTTGTGCGTTTTGTGCCGTTTGAGACAATCAGTGCTGGGTCACTGTTGTAAAAGCTGCTCCACAGTGTGTCTGCCTCCTTGTTTCTCAACCTTGCTCTTATCCCGTCCTTACCTCTAGATGGGGATGTGCTGGCCATCAAGGAGCACCTCATCGATGAGCTCGACTACATCCTGGTCCCCACAGAGGGCTGGAATAAGCTCGTCAGCTGGTATGGGTTGACAGAGAATCAGGAGCCAATTGCACGGAAGGTAAGGGCTCAGTCATTAGCGTAAGGCTACCAATAGATTTCATGGTTGGAGGATGTTCCGCTCACTGCGTTGAGAATATAACCAGCGGGGCAACGTAAAACCAGCAAAGGCGGTTTTCTGTGGTGCAGTTCGATGGTTGTGGTTAGTTATTGCTTTGGTGTTGAGCTTGTGTCGGGGTGAAACGGAGAAACATGTGCGATTATGGCCGTTTGAGATCGGGATATCAGGAGTGCGGCATAATGTTTAAAGAAACTCGAGGCCTGTAAAATCGTTTCTGAACGTAGAATAATAAAAGACAGCCAAATAATACTGGATAACTGCTCATTATACATCTTTAATAAAATGAATTGCAAAAGACAGTCTGGCACAAAACGTAAGGAATGAAATACTTCAGGCTTGTGTGGCCATAAAACACCCTGCAGTATGTATCTATTGGTTGACATGATTGGCCAGATGTGCAGAGATACACTGCACAGGAGCTGGTAACAGATAAAGAGGATACTGGATATTTACCTTGCATGAAAAGGAAGCAACGATTGTGGTGTTTTTCCTTCATCTTTTCATTCGTTTCGGTCATGAGCTGCGATGATTTATTTTACGTTTAATAACTACTTTCACAACCGTGGTAGAGTGGAACAAACTACTAAATGGCTGCATGTGTGGTTACAGTCGATCAGTCAGAGGAATACTTCACGATGGCGCCTACAACTTAACAGGATCTACGGTATCAAATCCCCACTTCAAATCTCGCTAGTCATGGCATCATGGCTGCTAGAAGAGGTTCCTGTCCCCCCTTCATCTCTATCATTCTCTCTCTCGGTCTTTCTCTCCCCCCCCCCTTCCATTGACCCTCCCATTTTGCCATGTATGTCGTGGGACATATCGGGTGGCTGCGGGGTTTCTATTTTCAGGCAACGTTCTGGATGACTGAAAAGCGACATGGAGCGATCTGCGAGACACAACATGCAACAGGTTCATTATTAGTTTTCCTCTTCTTTTGAACTCCTTGTTCCTTTGTTTCGGGGTTGCCATCTTGTGGTGCGGAGGGAACGCAAGCGTCAAAAAGGATTTAGGAGGCTTGTAGTCACAGGTTTGGCGCTACGTTTCCTTCCGTCGTCCTCCGCCGGTGTGATATGCCCACAGCCGGCGGAGTGTTCCTGCGTGTCCTTGTTTTTTGAAGTGGAGGAATGCCGGCTGAGGTCACACTGAGCGAGGCAGCGTGAACGCTTCTGAGAGGAGTGCGAGAGGAGTGCGAGAGGCATACACAGTATGGGAGGAGGGGGGGCGGGTGAATGGGGTAAATGGTTTTGGGCCCGGCTCTGATTTGACAAATTCTGCCAGAGTTTGGCGATGAGTTGGGCTTTTGCCCCGAGGTTCCAAACACACGGGTGTTGTGTTGAGTGGTAGGATGGGCCCACCGGGGGTTTCGAGGTATGGATAGGGGAGGAGTGGGGGGGGAAGAATCTGAGCCGAGTGTGTGTGCATGACTATTGCAGTTCTCAGGGGCATTTGTGTGTGTGTGTGTGTGTGTGTGTGTGTGTGTGTGTGTGTGTGTGTGTGTGTTGGAGGGGGCTCAGCGGTGAAATAAATAGGCTGGGACCCCTCAGCTGTTTCCACGAGGCGCTGCTAATTTAGGCACTCCGACACCGCTCCTATCAGATGAGCGGCAACCAGGCCAGCAGACTGTACTTTGTTAACCATGAGAAACAGAAGCTAGTGCAACCACAAATCTACCAAACACTTGTTTGAGATCGCGAATAAATAATTATAGGGAGGTCATGTAAGAAGTGTACCTTGGATGTACATGGAAGTAACAAATAGCAAACGTACTAATTCCTATTGAAAGAATAACCAGCTAATGGCTATTGTTCCATGTTGGTAGCTGTTAAAGAGTCCATTTTTGTTTTATGGTTAGCAGGAGGAGCATCTTTCTCATTAGAACCACTTTTGTTTAGTAAGAACATCATGTGTTAATACTTGATACACACACATATATATATATATATATATATATATATATATATATATATATATACACACGTATATATTACATACATACATACACACATATATATATATATATATATATGTGTGTATGTATGTATGGTATATATATATATGGTATATAGATATTGAGTATATAGATATTGAGTTCTGCACATACACAGTGTATTTGACTCGTCATGGTTTCATTCAGATGATGTGGACAGTTAATCATTAATCTTTTTCCCCCCCAGGTGGTAGAACAGGGTATGTTTGTGAAGCACTGCAAGGTTGAGGTGTACCTGACGGAGCTGAAGCTCTGTGAAGACGGCAACATGGACAATGTGATCACCAGACGCTTCAGTAAAGCCGACACAATAGGTAGGCCCGAGTCACTCTGGAGGAACTGTCGATTTCCAACGCCATGGAGTTCAAAGTTTACTCGATTTCATGTTGTGAACTTAGATTTCCACAGTTTACATTTGATTAAGGGAACTTTTAAAACATTAATGAACAACAATCATCATGATTTTATTCATGAAATACAGAAAATGTGTGTAGATTAAGCCATGATCTGGCACACTGTCTCTCTCTCTCGCTCACACACACACACACACACACACACACACACACACACACACACACACACACACACACACACACACACACACATTTTTTGTAATTAATACTCACTTTGCTGCAGACATGATAGAGAAGGAGATGAGGAAGCTGTTCACCATCCCTGATGAGAAGGAGACCAGGCTGTGGAACAGGTACATGAGCAACACCTTCGAGCCCCTCAACAAACCAGACAGCACCATTCAAGACGCCGGCCTCTACCAAGGACAGGTAGGGACTATTTCTAATTTTAATAGTGTGAATGGCTCTGGAGGGTTAATTTCCAGGAGTCAGCAAAAAGAAAATAAATCGTATTTGACAAAATCAACACAGAGCTGTCCGAATATGGCTTGCTATGTAGACAGTTATTATTCCTGAGCTCAGTGAAATATGCTCTGGCTTCAATCGCCCTTTTTTCAGATAGCTTATCCTTATTTGTGCCCTTTTAGGCCGCAGCAGAGTGAAGCTTTAGAAACCCCTTTTTGTTTGAATCTGTATCCAACAGGTGGCCACTACCTGCAGAGGGCAGTCAAACTAATCTCAAGTTCTTAAATAACTTCAGTGCTCAATTCTCTTCAGATTCTCCATGAAATTCTTTCAACGCCGTAGGTGGTACTGGGACAAGTGTCTTCTTTGCAGACTCAGATTTCTATGAAAATGATATATTAGATGATTTAAATCCCCGTCTTGACTTCCACTGGAAAAGACTCTGGAGTTTACGTTAACACAATGTGGCGGGACCGTCCTGTAATGAGTTTGTCTGGCTGCCACGTTAGGCGCTCACCCTCTCTTTTATAAGCCTCTTAAACTCCATCTTGTCTTTCGCACTGTAGGATGCATATACGTGTATGTTTGGTGTCTTTTAAACTGAGCAGATGGAGCCCTACTTTCCCTCTGCCGTCTCCCACAGGTTCTCGTAATAGAGCAGAAGGGTGAGGACGGCTCGTGGCCCCGAGGCTCCACGGCACCCAAGTGAGTGAACCGCACGTCACCCGGCTTGCATCTCTTTGTCGACTGAAGGAAAATGTAACCACAGAAACAGAATGCAATTATCCCGCTGTATTCAAACACTGTTGATTTACCGATAGACCACACGCAGGTGGTGTATTGTTGAGTTGCTTGAGATTTAGTCAGTTTGAAGGGGAGGTAATATGATGTGACACAGCGTATAAAACACCTTTCAATTGCTGCTTTTAAATTGTATTGTTACACCCCCCCCCCCCCCTTTTTTTAACTTCCCTGCTATGTCACCACAGCACCTTATCATCTTCAAAACTTTCCTGTCTACGACGCCTCAGTCTGCCTCTTCTGCCTGACCCTTTGTTGCTCACATGTCCCTCCTCTTTGTTCGGATTCATCTCCGTTTTATTTTATCGACGCTCGCACACCTTTCTGGAACGGCGCCCTATTTTCTCTTCTCTAACTCATGATCTATTCTTTATCTCTTTGAAGGTCATCTGGTGCTTCCAATCTCTCTGCTTTGCCAAAGATCTCGCCTTCATCTCTCACAAACAATCATAACAGCAGCTTCAACAGCAGGAAGTAAGGCCTAGCAGTGGGTTGAGTAGCTCAGGGGGTGGGTTTCGGATGCCAACAGACAGAGATGGAGTCTGGAGTGTTGCTCGGCACAAACCTTCACGATAACCCTCGCCCGGAATCTCTGATTGAATTTGGCCTCCCGCAGAAATTCCTTACCAGAAATCAAGTTACTTCAGTTTGATCTATTTGGACTTTTTCCTCTGTTCTGCTCAATTTGCACTCATCCCCAGCTCAGTCATACTAAACAGTATGAAGCTTGGTCTATCTCTGCCTGTGGTTTGGGTCTTAAAGCCATCTCGTGATGATGCAGATTCAGCTGTAAAAGCTGAAGTCGGGGGGGGCTTACGAGGGATTGATCTTTTTTTAATTTTCTCCAGTGACAGCAGTGCTCTCTATATATGGCCCTCCGGTGTCTCTGGGTGCCTTACTCAGCATTTACTCTTGCTAGTTGATCGTTCACATCTGATTTGCTATCCTGACTGATGGATGGCTCTGACTAGGGCTGCATGATTATGGTTAACGCGGTGATTATTTTACCCATTAACGTGTGTCACAAGGTCTGGATTTCACCTTGACTGTCTTGTACACCACTCGATCAAAAATATTATTCAAATGTTAGAATATTCGCAATGTATTTGGGGCTCAAAGACGAGCCTGAGACACGCTTGGTACACCAAAACACCAAAGCATATCCAGATAACTTCATCACCTTTCATATTGTTGCCATGGTAGCTTTACAGAGTCTTAAATTTCTGTTCTGTGCACCCGTGTTCTCATGGTTCTGACCTCCATAAGATTTTACTGCCCACATCCTCATCTTTACTCTCGTTTTTGGTTTGGAAGCTGCTACACCGCATTAGGAGACCACGTGAAGAGTGCTAGTGTTAATCATTCAAAAAGACAATCCCAGTGTGAGCTTAATCATGCAGCTCAAGTACACGTCTACATTTCTTAACCGTCTTTAAAACAAGAGGCAGAGTATGTGGTCAAATCACATATCAATCAGTCAGTCTACATTTCCTGCTCTGCCAAAATGAATGCTCGCTTTCTTTTTAGACTTTCAGTATCTGTTTCCTGAAACTGTCTCCTTGCTTCCTGTAGCCTAGGTTAGGGTTTGTTTGCTAAAGCACTGGGATCCAGAGGCTCCGTCTGCCCTCTGCTAGAGAGCACTGCTCGGCTGTGGGTGGAGCTTTTGCCTGTGCCGTCTCGTAGACGTTACTGTCCCCTCCTTCCACCTTCTGTGTGTCATTTACTGCATGCCGGAGTTTGTCTGTGTGCGTGCCTGTGCGTTTTAGATAAACACTCTGCGTTTTTGATCCTGTCAGAAAGCCGACCGCCACCCTGAAACATATTGATAAAAGGAAGCAGGGTGAGCTACACTCACTAGCTGAAAAGAAACTGCCTTGTACTTCCATTTACACATTATCATTTCACAGCTCTGCTTTGTTGTTTGATAGCAGCAGCATCTTTCCCTGCACAGAGTGGGTGACTTGGGGAAATTGGATCTTCACTCCCAGCAGCCGTCCTGTCCCTGATTCACTGTAGTGGCAGAGCTGTCGTTTCCTCTGAATTATGCATGGGGCCTCTTTATTTTTTCTCTCTCTCTCTCTCTCTCTCTCTCTCTCTCTCTCTCTCACATATGTAGCGTTCCCGCATTACGTAACACTTGTCTTTTTGATTTTGCGGTTTTGGCCTGGTCGGTTTAGCCTCAGTAGTGATGCTGTGTAACAGCAGTAAGTTTCACCGTCTTACTCTGGCAGGCAGTTTCTCTCTCTCTCTCTCTTCCCCCCTCCCTCATTCAGTCTCTTTACCTCTCCTCTCCCTCATTGCGATGCACACGTTCTGCAGTCTAAGTGACCTTCAGAACACATTTCATGTGCTCCCCTCGTCGCCTGCCTTCACACACTCTCGCATACCGGGCCCCTGTGATGAAACCAGCCTCTTCCTTCAGAGTTTTCTCAGCTTATTTATTTAGACCCTCTCGTACAGACAGCCATGACGTATTAAAGAGGACGAACGAGGGAGTGTGCGTTTGAGGGATTCTAACAATGTCACAGGGTGTAATTTCAACAGGGAGGGGGGGGAATGAGAGCACAAGTTGTGTGTTAGTGTGTCGAGATGAGAGAGAAAAAGGGGGGTGAACGGTGGTGTGTCGGCATGTGTGAATACGTTCATGTGCGTTGGAGAGAGATACGAAGAGTCAGGCCTGTGAATACTGCAGCCTCAGCTGGATGCAGTGGATCAGCTGCTCCCTCCATCCCCATCTCATTTCTCTTCTATACCCCCCCCCTCCATCCCGTGCTGTCCGCCCCTCCCCCTATTCTCTCTCCCTCTCCCTCTCTCTCTCTCTCTCTCTCTCTCTCTCTCTCTGTGCACCTCTAGCTTCGGTAGCAGTAGTCTTGAGCATCCTCGCTGCTGCTGCTGCTGCTGATGCTGCTATAAATATCTGCTGGTAGCCATAGAGTGGCAGAGAGCAGCAGGCAGGCCAGAGGGAGGAGCAGAAGACCAGAGGACAGGACAGGAGAGGACAGGACAGGACAGGGGGAAAGGATCTGAGGCAGAGAGGATAACGAGATGACAAGCGGTCGAGCTCGAAAAAGAAGAAGGGGGGGAGAAGAGAGGAGAGGAGCTGCTTAGTTAGCTCTAAGAAAGAGGAAGAGTGTGTGTTTTTGTTCGTTAATGCTTCCTGTGGTTTGATTGTTGGCCTGGCCGGACTTGGAAGTCAATTTTAGGCCGAAACTTGGTTCGGACTGTATTCTAACAGCTACTGGAGCTGCACTGGGTTGAGCTGAGTTAACATTAGGACCCGAGACTGGAGACTGGAGCTGGACTTTCCTACGCGGGCCTCTAAATACCAGGCTTTGCATGCGCCGGACCTGAAACCTCGAACCCTATCGGAACCCCCATCCGGGCTGCTGGTCGTTCAGTTTCGTGCGGACATGCGGGCCGGCATGGGCCGGGGCGGGGCTGAGATGTCATGCTCCTCTGTTGCTGGTGGTGCCTGAGGCCAGAGGCGGCGGAGCTGGACAGCAGGAGGGTGGACCACCGTGTGCTGAACTGCGAGGCCAGCGCCTCCACCGCCATCACAGCTGTTTCCCTTGACCAGTGGGAGCCAGAAACGACCAACACTGCCCCGCAGCCCTCCCAGAGGTCTGCTGATTGCTGCAGTTAGGGAGGCCTAGCTTTAACACTCGGATTGTGTAGGAAGCCTTGAGAGAGTGTTTCGGGGGGGGTCCATAGGTCTGGCTTGTAGTTTGGTCTTTCGTCGAAGAGGAATTTGCCTGAGTGTATTAACAGCTTTATCTTATTTAGCTTAACATAGATGCAGCATCATTACATTTATGTTTACAATAGGATGTCCGTGACCTTTTCTTTGCTTGTAGCAGCTTAACAAACCCCGTTCGACCCGATATAACGTGCCCGTTTGTGCTTTTGTATGTTTATTGCACAGTGTGAAGAATTCAAGCTATAGTCTACCGTCCTACCACCCTTACAGCAACAGCTATGACTACTCGGACCAGAGCAGGCAGAGTGAGCGCTCGGGCCTCTGTGGACTCTCCAACCTGGGCAACACCTGCTTCATGAACTCTGCTGTGCAGGTAACCGCATGGCTCAACACCACACTGTAACACATTCATTGTGTTGTCTTTCTGTAGATGTAAGAAAAGAAAAGTGACTGCATGGTAGTTCAGAAATGCAGATCTTGCGAAGAGCCTGAATCCCTCCGCTGATTATTGTCCTCTCCTGCTTCTGCGCCCCCCTCAGTGTTTAAGCAATATCCCTCCTCTGACGGAGTACTTCCTCAAAGACAAGTTCACAGAGGAGCTGAATGAGGACAACCCGCTGGGCATGAAGGGGGAGATCGCCAAAGCCTACTCGGAGATGATCAAGCAGCTTTGGTCGGGAAAATTCAGCTACGTCACCCCAAGGCCTTTCAAGGTGACTACCTGGGAAAACTATAGGAGGAACGAGTTCTCTGAGCAGTATATTGGGGTCACTACTTAAGCAGTCCACTGTTTATACATTTTGGAAAGGAAAGTCTGTAAAAATTATTGTGTCGCCCACAATAAGGCAGTTGGAGCAGGAAGCAAAAGTATGCCATACTATCAATGCTACTCTGAAAGGTACAAAGTAGAAAATGAGCTACTGGCCTAACACACCAGAGTAAAAGCCTGGTGAGTGAAGGCAAGGCAAGTTTATTTGTATAGTTTGTTTGAAGGCTTTCATAGAAATGTGAGGGCTAAATTGATGAACTTTTAAACTAAAACCGATGGCCAAGAAAGCACCAAAGTATATTTTTGTGAGAATAGACTCATTTGATCTATGTCTGATATCGGGCAGAAAGTATCCTAGTTTGTCTTTTTGTTTCTGTGCCTTTTTGTTATTTTCTTTCGTGCGTCTTCCATCCTCCAGACCCAGGTGGGCCGCTTTGCCCCACAGTTTTCGGGCTACCAACAGCAGGACTCTCATGAGCTGCTGGCCTTTCTCCTGGACGGCCTTCACGAAGACTTGAACCGCATCAGGAAGAAGCCCTACATCCAGCTCAAGGACGCCAACGGCAGGCCTGACAAGGTGACATCACAACGGCTCTGCAGATGTGTTAAACTGTCTCCACATCTTCAAGTATATTTAGCTGGAGAATGCCCTTCTGAATAAACACGGGTCCTGTTGTTCAAAATGTTGTGTTATCATGATTTGTGTTTATTTTATATTCTACAGACTTTTATATTGCTAGTTTATGTTTTGCTGTTTCTCTCAGGTGGTGGCGGAGGAGGCGTGGGAGAACCACGTCAAGAGAAACGACTCCATCATCGTGGACATCTTCCACGGCCTCTTCAAGTCCACCCTGGTGTGTCCCGTGTGCTCCAAGGTCTCTGTGACATTTGATCCGTTCTGCTACCTGACCCTGCCCCTGCCCATGAAGAAGGAGCGGACGCTGGAGGTCTACCTGGTCAGACTGGACCCTCTGGCCAAACCCACGCAGGTAACGCGCATTGCCTGGCTGGGAAAAAGCACCTGAACATGGCACCCCGAGTGTTGTACCCTGACATTCTGATTGTGTGCGTTTCCCCTTCAGTACAAGCTGACCGTGCCGAAGGTGGGCTACATCTCCGACCTGTGTATCTCCCTCTCCAACCTGTCTGAGGTGCCTGCTGAGAAGGTACAAACATCACAGTCAGCTCTGCTCTGGGGCAGTAATGATGCCGGCACAAACCAAAACAGTGTATTCCATTTTCAACTGTCCCTGCCCTCTTCTGACTTCTGTCTTCTGACTGCTTTTCTCTGATTCCCCAGATGATCGTAACTGACATCTACAACCACCGTTTCCATCGGATCTTCGCCACCAACGAGAACCTCAGCAGCATCATGGAGAGAGATGATATCTATGTGTGAGTGGCAGACAGGCAGACTCCATTATCTAAAATTCCAAGCTTCTGGCCTGTGTTTACCACATTAATAACAGATTATTTTAGATGAGTTCATAGTGTAATTTGACAGATTCAGCATTTAGTCTGTTCTTATCAAACCGCATCATTCATTAGTACAAGATTTGACTTCTTAGTACAAATCGATCGACTGTTTTGACTTTATTACTGAAGGTTTTGCGACTTCAGAGATTTAAAGCATGGAATCGTTGGCTGTCGACCAGTTTTAAATCTCTTCTTTTGCCAAGCACATAAATATGCAGGAGTTAGGATTTCACATCTTGCCACTAAAACACGTAGCAAATCCACCGACTTCCAAACTGACCACACTTGGCCCGTGCAGATTCGAGTTGGCGGTGAACAGGGTGGAGGACACGGACCATGTGGTGATCCCGGTGCACCTGAGGGAGAAGTACAAACAGTCGGGCTACAACCACACCAGCACGCCGCTGTTCGGACAGCCCTTCCTGCTCGCCGTCCCCAGAACCCTCAGTGAGGACAAACTCTACAACATGCTGCTGCTGCGCCTCTGGTGCGTTCATTCGTCTCCGCGTTTTGATCCCACGGGTCACTGTTGAAGATTGACTCCAGCTTAGTGCTTCTCAACTTTGATGGCACGCTTTGTCTACGAGCCACTTTGGCAGGCAATCACAAAAATTGCTGTAAATAGAAATGGTTTTGTGTCTGCAGCCGGTTTGTGCGATCTTCGGTAGAGGAGGACGAAGAGGAGTGTGAAGAGACGCAGCCGCCCAAACAGCACGCCGTCAACGGTAACGCCACTAATGGACTGCTGGAGGAGGGGTCGCCGAGTGAGTGCACAACCCACCCCCACACTCGGACGTGTTCCGGTCAGATACTTCACCTGTCACAGTTTTGATCTTTCCAAATGTCTTACTTTTTGTGCCACAGAGCACTTGCTATTTAAGGTGATTGCTCTTTAGAAGCAGCCCGCGGTGCTTTTTAAAGTCTTCTGTGTCTTCCCTCAGGCGAGATGGAGACCGACGAGCAGGACGACGAGTCCAGTCAGGATCAGGAGCTGCCCTCCGAGAACGACAACAGCCAGTCGGAGGACTCGGTGGACAACGAACTGGGGAACGGCGTGGTCGGCCCACAGAACTCCACCAAAGGCCTGCAGACGGCAGGGCACAGCAGGAGGAGACTTTTTACATTCCAGTTCAATAACATGGGGAAAACGGACTTCTCCCTCATCAAGGAGGACACCAGGCAGATCCGCTTCGACGAGGGACACCTCCGACTCAGTGGTAGGAACTAAAATGGAGTCAGACTCGTCATCTAGTATCCAATCATTGCAGAAGTTATTTATCAAGTGTCGTTGGAAGTAGGTATTTGCATTTTCACTTTATTTTGCTGCACAGAGAAGTCATTTAATCATTTTGTAAGCAGCAAGATAAATGAGCCTGTAGATGCATGGAGGGGAAAAAACAGACTGATTGATGATGATAGTAAAACATCTGATTCTGTCTTTTGACAGACCGCTCTTATCTCTCCTTGGACTGGGAGCCGGAGATGAAGAAGAAGTACTTTGACGAGACTGTTGTCGAGGTAAAGCCAATATCGGGAGGCATCCTCTGATGCACACATCCAACTTGACAGTATTCACACAGCAGTGCAGTTTATTTAGCATGCGTGCAGTGTAGTGCAGTGTGCCAATCCTGTTACAAAATATGGCAACGTGACCCAGACAGGAGCAGCAGGCAGTCTCGGTAACAGGCAACAACTGTTTGGTAATGAAAAGGTCACAGATCGAACGCCTGCTGCAGCCACTGCATCCTGAAAAAAGGCTTAAAAAAACCCCCACTTTGCTCATTACAAGATAAGCTGTTGTATACATGCACCAAACTTGTTTCTTATACACTTAAGACACCTTATTGGTCCATATTTTAAACTTGTGTAAAAGCATTATGTCTGCACAAAAAAAGACTCGAGCACAAGAGGACTATGAGCCAAGTTGTCTAACGGCTTTATTTGTTTGTGTGTGTGACCGGGAGCAGGACTTTGACAAGCATGAGAGCATGGACTACAAGCCTCAGAAGAAGGCTTTCTTCAGGCTGAACGACTGCATTGAGCTTTTTACCACCAAGGAAAAACTGGGAGCAGAGGACCCATGGTGAGAACAGGAGGTGACGCCCGCTGTCGGCAGAGTGCTGCAAACACGTTCGCTCAACTGCGTTGTGTGCATCCCGTCTCGTAGGTACTGTCCGAACTGTAAGCAGCACCAACAGGCCACGAAGAAGCTGGACCTGTGGTCTCTGCCGCCGGTGCTGGTGGTCCATCTGAAGCGCTTCTCCTACAGTCGGTACATGAGGGATAAACTGGACTCCCTGGTTGATTTTCCACTCAGGTACACACACACACACCTGCAATTTAATACAACTTTATTTTCACGAATGCATTCTTGGCACATGACCACTTATAGTACACCATGTGATGCGTTTCCTGCAGAGACCTGGACATGTCCGAGTTCCTGATCAACCCCAACGCCGGGCCCTGTCGCTACGACCTCATTGCTGTGTCCAACCACTATGGCGGGATGGGTGGAGGCCACTGTAAGATGCACCACACACACACACCACGTGCTCCTTTATGCACCCCGAACACTTTGCAGCATTATCAAGGAAAACACTGTGCAAATATATTATTCATCACGTGCCTGAAACCCAGGGCTAGCAAGCTTGATGTAACCATCAGTCATAACTAGCGTTGGAGCTCACCGCAAGTCTGCTTTGAAGGCTGCTTGACCTAAATTCTGTCGACTTTGCGTCGCCGAAGTGTTTTAGAATACAAACGGTATGAGCACAGTGGAATACTATATCCTTGTCTTTTAATCCTGTGCCGCTCAGACACGGCGTACGCCAAGAACAAAGACGACAGGAAGTGGTACAACTTTGATGACAGCAGCGCGTCTCCCGCCAACGACGATCAAATCGCGGTGAGTGTCCTCATCGGCAGAAGCCAGGCAGCAGTACTGTGGTAGAGAGAGTTTTGTAATGGCTTTTCCACCTCACTATCCACTGACGAATCCACCAGACACACAGCTTCTGAGTTAATTAGTTTGTCAGGTTCACAGCACGAGCACAGCTGATGCTTTTTAATGACTTGGAGGTAACAACCACCGCCTGCTATTTGGGAAATGTGTTAAGAGTCCGTACAGTCGAGGAGGAAAATATACGCGTGGGCGTGTTTAACAGACAGACGCTCACATTCATGGAATTGTTGAATTGTGTTTAACTGAAGTAAACTAAATAAACATGAATTGCTGTTGGCTGATCTAGGTAAATATATATCGTACTATATACTGCTTGAGATTCAATGTAAAAACCAATGAATAGACCAAAGCTGACTGTCTCTATTAGTCTCATATTTTGTCTCTAGTCCTTTAGCTTTTCCTCAACGGACGGATTTGTCATGGCTGTAATTAATGCAGCATCCTGTTAACTCATTATCAAAGGATTGAAAATGATTAAGGAGTTATTAGAAGTATAACGTAGAAGTGTTGACGCAAGTTAAAAAGGGAATTCTACATCATAACAAAGTCACAGCAGTGAGTTTTGTTTATGTAGCTAGCTAATGTTGTTCGTCGTTGTCTTTCTCTCAGTCTAAAGCCGGCTACGTGCTGTTCTACCAGCGCCAGGACACGATGAAAGGCACCGGCTACTTTGCTCTGGACCGCGAGGAAGAGGAGGAGGAGGAGGAAGAGGAGGAGGAGGAAGGAGAAGATGAGGATAACAAAGGCGAGGAGAGGCAGGAGAGAAACGGCCCCTCGTCCGCTCAAGGGGCCTCTTCCTCCGCCGGTGCCGCCTCCACCTCCGCCGGTGCCGCCTCCACCTCCACCGCCGCCTCCGCCGGTGCCGCCTCCACCTCCGCCTCCGCCGGTGCCGCCACTCAGAGTGACGAAGAGGACCTGAACGAGAACCGGCGCAGGAAGAACGACAACGAGCAGGGAAATGAGGAGGAGGAGGAGGAGGACGACGAAGAGGAGGAGGAGGACGAGGAGGAGGAGGAGGACGAGGAGGAAGCGTCCAATCGAGATGTCACCATGAAAACTAACTGAGGCAAACGAGGACGCAAACACATGGAGAGAAAGAGAGACAAGGATCTTTCCATCCAAAGCCATATGGACACACAGCATGGCAGCGGGCGCCACCGGTCCCGCCCGGCGGCCTCGGACTCGGCCGCCCGACAGGCTGAGCCACTGCGGGGGTGCCGGCTGTTAGGTCAGGGAGCTGCCGCGGTACGCGACTCAGGGCCCTCCTCTGTGGTTGGAACACTGTGTGTGTGTGTGTGTGTGTGTGTGTGTGCGCGCGCGCGCGTGTGTGTGTGTGTGTGTGTGTGTGTGCGCGTGTGTGTGTGTCGCCACGTCCATTCGTTTAGGATCTGCTCACCTGCTCTCTGAAAAGAGTCACTGAACGACATTGGGGACGGATTTAGAGGCTAATCCCCCCCCCCCCCCCCCCCCCTGCTTTTTGTGTTCCTTTCTTGTTTTTTTTTATATATATATATTTTTGAGAGCAATGCATTATTGGAATATCATTTTATTATCATTTAGACCTTGTAAATATTTTAAACACTGAATCATATCGGGTTTTCATGATGCGCTGAAACATTTTGAACTTGCACAATCACCAACCATCCACCCTTTGTTTTATGTGTTATTGCCAGACATACTGCAACTGTCCCATAACGTTGTCTCTCAGAGGGTTTTCTCACGTAGCGTAGGAAGCTGCTTTTAGTGAGCCAGCAGTGAGCCGGTCTCGACTTCACGTAGAGAAGTTCCGCTCATAGCTGGTTTTTATAAAGTGTCGAACAGCCAAACTGAGCTTTGTGTGCTGCTGCTGCTGCTGCTACTGCTGTGATCTTGCATTTTTTTTAGACAGATTATTAGTGTATCGGCATGAACTTTAGCGATTTAAGGCCCTGCTTTTGCTGTGTCTCTCTCGCTCTCCCTGGTCTCCTCTGTTGATCATTTATATTTCTTGAAACCTAAAATGAAGCAGGATTTAGAAGTCATCCAGCTAACTTTGCAAAAATCAAATAAGTAAAAACATGTTTCACTCTGTTTTAATAAACTCAACATAATTTGCAGGGATTGCAACAAATATCTGTTTCAAAGTTAGCCGGCCGACTCTTAAGTCCTACGCCACAAATCTCAACTTTCAGTTATACATAGGTGGTGTTTAAGGC